>JAWKAU010000494.1:0-68315 GCA_033398695.1 Orobanche coerulescens | reverse complement strand
ATTTGGAAATCCGCTCGAGCAAAATCGATGGAGTGTGCTCAATTCGTAGGAAATGGGAATCGACCAATAACCCGTATCCAATACTTATAACTGGGTGGCAAAATCATCCCAACTTTTCATGGAGAAACGACAGTAACGCACACCAGCCCCCTTTCGCCTTAATCAACAGCACCCTTCTCGCTCCCAAAGTATCTCTCGAGGAAGCACTTGCAAAATCGGCAAATACGAGTCAATTTATGACTCGTGACGAAGCTACATTACAAAATCATTCGCTTCCATTTGGAATTTGGAGGTCCAAATGGGCCAAATCGCTAATGTGCCGACAAATGTCCTGAGGGAGCATTGCCGAGTACAACAGAGACTAATCCTAGAGAGAGTCTAAACGCAGTTAGCTTGAGAAGCGGGAGAGAGGTGATGGATCAGCCCGAGCGGGGTAAAGAGAAGAAGGAAATTGAGGAGTCGAAAGATTTAAAGCTAGAGGAGTCAAAAGATTTGAAGCCGGATAACTTGAAGACATGTGTCCCCCCCGTTCCGTTTCCGCAGAGACTACAGCAAAGAAGGGCGGACAAACAATTTTCTAAGTTCCTTGATGTGTTCAAAAAGCTTCACATAAATATTCCGTCACCAAGCATCGAGCAGATGCCGAGTTATGTCAAGTTCATGAAAGAGATATTATCTAAGAAGAGAAAACTTGAAGAGTTTGAAACGGTTGCCTTGACAGAGGAGTGCAGTGCAATTCTTCAAAAAAAGCTCCCACCTAAATTGAAAGATCCGGGAAGCTTCAACATACCGTGCACCATGGGAAATCTTTCATTTAATAAGGCACTATGCGACCTTGGTGCGAGTATCAACCTCATGCCTCTGTCGATTTTCCTAAAGCTGAATATTGGTGAAGCTAAGCCAACCACAGTCTCATTACAATTGGCGGACCGATCGATAAAGTATCCGAGGGGAGTAATCGAGGATGTTTTAGTTAAAGTTGATAAGTTCATCTTTCCGGCCGATTTCATCGTACTAGACATGGAGGAAGACGAAAATATTCCAATCATTTTGGGACGACCATTTCTAGCCACGGGCCGAACCCTTATAGACGTGGAAAAGGGGGAGTTAACTCTGAGGGTCCAAGACGAGCAAGTTACTTTTCAAGTGTTCAAATCGTTCCCATGTCCAGGAAGTGCTGATAAAGGATCACAAATTGAGTGGGTGAATGCCGTTGAAAGAGGAAAGCACCGAAAACATCGTCGGTGGGAAAATTCAGATGTTGTGTTAAATGGCCCGAGTTTTAAGAAGGATGTAGAACAAGTGGCGTTCCTCGAGCATGAGGAGAAATCACCGCAATCGTGGGTTCGCTTGTGAAGGAGGAAAGTGAGCCAAAAGCCGCTAAAAATTAGTCATGGAGAAATCGGGTGTTTCGAAAATTTTTCAAGTCGAAACCTTTTCACAAACAACATTTGATGACCGAACCGAAATCGAACCACCGATGACCAAGGGTCATAATTTTAACCAAAATATAAACGGTTCGATGAACGGGCTAAGCCAAATGGAGTTTGCGAAAAGCTTAACTAACGTTGTCCAATAGGTCCTATCAAGACTATAAACTTAGCGCTTCTGAGGCAACCCGAGTTCGTAGTTGTAGATTTTGCATTTCTTTATTTTTCTTGTATTCGTGATTCTTATTTTTCATCATTTTTGTGCTTCTAATTACTTCGCCTCGCTTTTAACGCCTTCTTCTATAAATTTCAGGCAGAAAGTCCTGTGGAAGAAATTGAAGTATGAGCCGCGCACGTATATTGTGAGCCGCGGCACACATCAATCGCTGTGGAAGGCAAACCGATCGTACTTTGTGCCGCGGCACGACATAAATGAGCCGCTGCACACTTGAGCAATGAGCCGCAGACACGGAATTTGAGCCGCTGCACACGAAAAAACGAATACAGCCATGTGGATCAGACTTGTGCCGCTGCTCACTTTATCAGGCTGCACACTATGCGGAATTTGAAAGGCCAGTAGCATATAACGAGCATTCGCCGGCATTTCGAGGTAAGCTTTCCTATTCCTCGCCTTCCTCCCAAATACAACCGGCCAAGCGATTCTTCAATCTTTTTCCCGCGATTTTTCTTGAAATATTCAAAAAGGTACGCTTGAATCTTGAATTCTTATTTGCTTATGGTTGATAGATGGAAGTTGTTTATGCTTTGAATGATTGGAACATGCGTATTTTCCTTCAAATAGTTTTATGATTGTTAGATAAGAACATGGTAGTTTCATAGAATTTTCTTTATTAAATTGGAATATCAATGAATTGATTGTGTTAAGTTGTTACTGATTGAATCAGATTGCTGGGGGTTGAATCGAGCTAGAACTATGTTTATTCTTCAAGTAAACATGCGCCTCAAGGTGTCCGATAAATTGCCCAAATGAAAAGTTTTCTTGAAAAAGCAATTGTTTTGAATTTTCGCAACGTATATGTTTTCGCCATAAAGAAGCCCAACCCTTACATCCAAAGTTAGATGTTTAAGTCCAAATTCATCTTTCTCTCTCGTATGTGCTAGTGTCTTAAATTCGAATTTCTCGTTTGATGTCCTTAGCCGCGCATAGATCATTGTTATCATTTTTGCGTGAATTAACCCTCGCTTTCACTTTTCAGATTGATTATGGGGCGCACGAAGAAGCCGACAAAGCGTGCTAGACCGAGTCATCCCTACGAGAGGAGACCTCCTGGTCGGGCCGAGGCGAGGGGCACCAATTTTCGGACCTCAAATTCACAAAATATTCAACGAAAAGATCCGTCCACGACCACTTATTCCCGAGAGGGGTTTTACTCCAGCTCCTCAGGACGGGGAGTTGCTCACCAAGAACGACGAGATGGGATGGGCCGATTTAAAGACCTCCCGAGCCGGTCATCTCGATCGTCCAGAGTTTTACGCCGCGCTCGCCAAGCATATCCGGCAGGCATTCGTTGCCATCTTTAGAGTCCCTGACTCAGTCGACGTCCGAGGGGTCACAAAGGATTTCTCCGCGATCGCTATTCTGAGGCTTTTTTGGGTTTCATGCTGACGAGACAAATATGACCGCAGGATGACCGCCTCACTAAGGAGGCCCCGCTGAGACGATTGACAGCCCGGCATCGACCGGGAGCAAGAAGCACGAGCTCATCCACTTTTCACTTCAGAGTCAAGGCTCACCTGCTCGCGAGCCTCGGCTTTACTTTATTTGCGCACGCACGACCCCACCTCCTGATCCGACAGCTTTTCTCTCCCGCGCCCGGATACTTTTGCTATCACCTCCGGCCAAGCTGATGTGGCCCCCATTCTCGTCCGATCTGCCTTCCAGAGTATCCAGGGGGCCAAGACGGGGTTGAAGCACCCTCCTCATCTCGCGCTTTATGCCTAGGCCTGGCCGACGTGGCCGGGCCGACGAGCCGATGCTTGCCCCACTGTGCCCCGATCGACCACCGCATCATATCGCACTTTGACCAGGGGGCGGAGCGCCGCACACGCCGGGGCGAGGATTTTTGCTCGAGGAGGCTCACGAGGATCCCCGAGCCGCTTTTGTCGACGCACGGAGAGGCCGCCCGCACTCGGCTGAGCGAGGTCGATGAGCTGCTTGATGGGTCATGGAGGATATGAGGAGACAGAGAGACGAGCATAGGGAGGAGTTGAGGAGAGAGAGAGATGAGATGAGGAGAGAGAGAGAGAGCCGGATGGCCGCTATGCGGGAGGAGCAGCGGGCGGCGAGGGAGAGGTTGTTGCCGCCGCAGCCGAGATGAGAGAGCAGTTCCGCGGCCACCGACGAGCGGCCAGGCGTCTTGCCGCGAGGGATGCTTATCATCAGGAGCACTCGCCGCATGGACGGCCCACATCATGCATCCCGACGCCATTTATTGCGCCCGCCCGGCCACACACCACCTCCTCACCGGACGATGCCGCATCACTCCCCGAGCAGATCGAGGGGAGTACTTGACCTTTATTTTTCGTGATATCATTTTTGTCCATTGAGGTCAATGTACGTCCTAAGTTTGGGGGATTTACATTCGCCTACATTCATTGTTGTACTCATTTTCTTGTCAGACATTATATTCTCGTTGCACTTTTCATTTCTTTGCATAAAATTTTTTTCGATACTTTGCTTGTCGTAGTTTTTCTTTATTCGTGAATTTTCGTGCTTCTATTTGTGTGATATCGATGTTACGACACTGTCTTTCTCTCAAGAAGCTACAGTTTTAGCCGAGTTGTAGCCGCTTATTTCGCTCGCTTTAGTATTCAATTAGGTCCAAATTTTTCGTGATTGTAGAGGTCTGGCAGATAAGAGACGATACATACTTGTTTAAATCCCCATCAATACGTTTGGCTACATTTTCCTGATAGTGAGTCGACTGCTTTCTTTAGTCGTATTGGCACTTAGATTGAGTTTAGAGTCGGCCGCTTTTTCCCAAAAGTCGAGATAAAGTGTTCTATGAAGGGAAGTCTAGTAACCGGGGTATTCGCGTGACCCGTTGTTTACTCGCGTAAAACGACGACTCCCGATTAGACTAGTGATTTAGTGATTTCACATGTGCCAATGATAGAAGCCTAGTAACCGGGGTATTTGCGTGACCATTGCTTACTCTCGCGTAAAACGGCAACCTTGATTCGACATGGAAATTATGTATTCGAGTTGTTTCTCCGCCGTAAACGGAACTTAGTAACTAGAAGCATCCATGTGCCCCATGAGTGTCTTTTACGTCAAACGGTTTCCGAATACATGAGAATGGGAAGTTCCACCCTAGGATTATCCCGATGAAACATCCCGAGATCCTAACCTAGTGGTCGACTCAATCAAATTTTTGAGCATATATATAAGGGGATACCGTCTCGAGGTTTATTTGTTATGAGACTCGTGAAAATTGTGCCTTTAGATCGTGGAACGCGACGAACTAGCTTGTTTATGTTAACCTTCATATTGACGGCCGATTTGACTCATGTTTTGTTAATCTTTGAGCCGAAGTTTTCTTCATGAACGAATGATTAGGATCAACTTGATTTCTTTCCTAATCATTATTCGAGTGCAACTCGCTTATGACACTCGTATTATTTAGAGAGAATGGCAGGATAGTATTGATTAGGTTGAACGCTATGAGTTGCACGATGATTCACTTACATTCTTTATCGACTTTAATTCTTTTTGCTTGAGGACAAGCAAAGGCTTAAGTTTCGGTATTTGTTAAAGCGATTTTTATACGCTTATTTATCATTATTTTGTAGTGTTTTGGTGAGTGAAATCATCTAAATGAGCTTTTAATGCCTTGATTTTGTATGATTGACAGAAATTGAAGTCCGGAGCTAAAACGAGGCAAAACGGCGAAACGGCAAAATCGATTTAGAGTTACAGGGCGCAAGGAACTGAGCCGCAGACAGAAGACACCACCAAGGGCGTAGTAATCAGATGTCGCTGCACACCTGTGAGCCGCGCACGTAAGAATTATTTAACGCCTGTATTCGCCTTTGGCGATGTGTCACGGCATGTACCAAGTGAGCCGCGCACACTTAGCGGGTTTTGTAGGGCGGCGCGGATTTTGGGCCGTTTCAAAGCCGCCGACCGATTGAGACGGACGCATTTACCGATCGTAGCTATAAATAGGGCTTAAGACCCTAATTTAATTATCTTGGAATCATTGAATCTAAACCTAGAGAGCTTAAGCTTGAGACAAAGAAGAGGAGGAAAGCAAGAATTCAAGGGCGTATATGAGCCAAGAACTGGAGGAATCCTAGCTTCATCTCGCCAATTTTATGCTTTCATTTATTTATTCTCGTATTTTCGCTTTTAGTATGTCGCCAAAGCCCTAATCTAGGTTTTGATGAAACCTTTGTTTTGACGAATTGATTAAGATTATCCAATTTATTACCTTTTTATTGAGTTTTCCCAATTATGTTTAATGCTTGCAATTATCCGCCAATAGTTGTATTGATTTAATCATTCACTAATCGAGAGGAGATTTGGTGAGGAACTATTGGTGAGGACCGCTTTATTCTCGTGAGATAGGAATATACTCATAGAAACTACGTGGCCTTTAGGAGATTTCATGCTTCTCGCCTATCGACGAGATAATTCACCTAGGGATAGAGTGCGTTAGTCGCCGTTAGATAAATCTATTGACTTCTGGAGAGGCGGTAGAATATATTAGCAATCTCCGCCTTCAAAAGAATCGGGAAAATTATTTATTACGGATAATCGAGAGTAAATTCGGATAAACTAAGGTGGATTCGTAACCCTAGACGTATTCATCATTTGATTTCCTTAATCCAAGATATTGTTTTCTACCGCTTAGTATTTTAGAAATTCTTTTAGTTATTAATCCAAAACCCAACTTCGATTGTTCAAATAAAATTGGAATTCAAAACGCTTCTGAGTTAGAGATTCAATCCTCGTGGGAACGATACTCTACTTATCACTTTATTACTTGTAAACGATGGCGTGCACTTGCGTGTAGGAAATATCGCAACACTAGGCTCATGAAGTTCCTGTGGATTTGGATCTAATGTTCATGAGGTTCACAGAGGACTCGGCTCATGAAGTTCCATCGACTTGGATTTAAGGTTCATGAGGTTCCTAAAAGACTAAGCTCATGAAGTTCCTTTGGATTCAGATTAAAGGTTCATGAGGTTTCTAGAGAACTGGGATCTCATGTCCCTTTATATTCGCATTAAATGTTCATGAGTTTCCTAAAGGACTGGGCTCATGAAGTTCCATTGGATTTGGATTTAAGGTTCATGAGGTTCCAAGAGGACTTAGCTCATGAAGTTCCTTCAGATTTGGATTTAAGGTTCATAAGTTTCCTAGAGGACTAGGCTCATGAACTTCCTTCGATTCGATTTAAAGTTCATGAGGTTCCTAGAGGACTAGTCTCATGAAGTTCTTTTCGATTCGATTTAAAGTTCATGAGATTCCTAGAGGACTAGGCTCATAAAGTTCCGCTGATTCGGATTTAAAGTTCATTAGGTTCCTAGAAGACTAGGCTCATGAAGTTCCTCGATTCGGATTAAAGGTTCGTGGAGGTTCCAAGAGAACTGTGCTCATGAAGTTCCATTGATTTGGATTTAAGTTTCATGAGATTCCTAGAACACTGTGCTCATGATGTTCCTTCGATTCGGATTAAAGGTTCATGAGGTTCCTAGAGGACTAGGATCATGAAGTCCTTTTATATTCGGATTAAAGGTTCATGAGTTTCCTAAAGGACTATGCTCATTAAGTTCCTCCATTAGATTTGGATTTAAGGTTCATGAGGTTCCTAGAAGGCTAGGCTCATGAAGTTCCTTTGAATTTTGATTTAAGATTCATGAGGTTCATAGATGACCAGGCTCACGAATGTGCTCAAGAAGTTCCTTCGATTCGATTTAAGGTTCATGAGGTTCCTAGAGGACTGTGCTCATGAAGTTCCATTAGATTTGAATTTAAGGTTCATGAGGTTCCTAGAAGACTAGGCTCATGAAGTTCCTTCGATTCATATTAAAGGTTCATGAGATTCAGAGGACTGGGATCATGAAGTCCCTTTATATTCGGATTAAAGGTTCATGAGTTTCCTAAAGGACTAGGCTCATGAAGTTCCTCCACTGGATTTGAATTTTAGGTTCCCGAGGTTCCTAGAGGACTGTGCACATGAAGTTCCATCGATTTGGATTTAAGGTTCATGAGTTTCCTAGAAGGCTGTGCTCATGAAGTTCCTTTGAATTTTGATTTAAGATTCATGCGGTTCATAGAGGACTAGGCTCATGAAGTTCCCATGGGATTCGGGATCTAATGTTCATGAGGTTCACAGAGGACTCGGCCATGAAGTTCCATCGACTCGATTTAAGGTTCATGAGGTTCCTAAAACACTAAGCACATGAAGTTCCTTTCGATTCAGACAAAGGTTCATGAGGTTTCTAGAGAACTCGGGATCATGATGTCCCTTTATATTCGCTTTAAATGTTCATGAGTTTCCTAAAGGACTGGGCTCATGAAGTTCCATCGATTTGGATTTAAGGTTCATGAGGTTACAAGAGGACTTAGCTCATGAAGTTCCTTCGGATTCGATTTAAGGTTCATAAGTTTCCTATAGGACTAGGCTCATGAAGTTCTTTCGGATTTAGATTAAAGGTCCTTGGGGTTCCTAGAGGACTATGCTCATGAAGTTCCTTCCAGATTGGGATTAAATGTTCATGAGGTTCCTGGTAGACTAGGCTCATGAAGTTCCATCGATTTGAATTTAATGTTCATGAGTTTCCTTGATAACTAGGCTCATGAAGTTCATTTAGATTTCGATTTAAGGTTCATGGGGTTCCTAGAGGATTAGGCTCATGAACTTCCTTCGATTCGATTTATAGTTCATGAGGTTCCTAGAGGACTGTGCTCATCAAGTTCCTTTCGATTCGATTTAAAGTTCATGAGGTTCCTAGAAGACTAGGCTCATGAAGTTCCCTCGATTCGGATTAAAGGTTCATGAGGTTCCAAGAGAACTAGCTCATGAAGTTCCATCGATTTAGATTTAAGTTTCATGAGATTCCTAGAACACTAGCTCATGATGTTCCTTCGATTCGATTAAAGGTTCATGAGGTTCCTAGAGGACTAGGATCATGAAGTCCATTTATATTCGGATTAAAGGTTCATGAGTTTCCTAAAGGACTATGCTCATTAAGTTCCTCCATTATATTTAGATTTAAGGTTCATGAGGTTCCTAGAAGGCTAGCTCATGAAGCTCCTTTGAATTTTGATTTAAGATTCATGAGGTTCATAGAGGACTAGGCTCATGAAGTTCCTTCGGATTCGATTTAAGGTTCATGAGGTTCCTAGAGGACTGTGCTCATGAAGTTCCATTAGATTTGAATTTAAGGTTTATGAGGTTCCTAGAAGACTGTGCTCATGAAGTTCCTTCGATTCATATTAAAGGTTCATGAGATTCGTAGAGGACTGGGATCATGAAGTCCCTTTATATTCGGATTAAAGGTTCATGAGTTTCCTAAAGGACTAGGCTCATGAAGTTCCTCCATCGATTTGAATTTTAGGTTCCCGAGGTTCCTAGAGGACTAGGCTCATGAAGTTCCATTGATTTGGATTTAAGGTTCATGAGGTTCCTAGAAGGCTAGGCTCATGAAGTTCCTTTGAATTTTGATTTAAGATTCATGCGGTTCATAGAGGACTAGGCTCATGAAGTTCTCGTAGATTCGGATCTAATGTTCATGAGGTTCACAGAGGACTCGGCTCATGAAGTTCCATCGACTTCGATTTAAGGTTCATGAGGTTCCTAAAAGACTAAGCTCATGAAGTTCCTTTGGATTCAGATTAAAGGTTCATGAGGTTTCTAGAGAACTGGGATCATGATGTCCCTTTATATTCGCATTAAATGTTCATGAGTTTCCTAAAGGACTGGGCTCATGAAGTTCCATCGATTTGGATTTAAGGTTCATGAGGTTCCAAGAGGACTTAGCTCATGAAGTTCCTTCGGATTCGATTTAAGGTTCATAAGTTTCCTAGAGGACTAGGCTCATGAAGTTCCTTCGTATTTAGATTAAAGGTCCATGAGGTTCCTAGAGGACTATGCTCATGAAGTTTCTTCAGATTTGGAATAAATGTTCATGAGGTTCCTAGTAGACTAGGCTCATGAAGTTCCATCGATTTGAATTTAATGTTCATGAGTTTCCTTGATAGGCCCATGAAGTTCATTTAGATTTCGATTTAAGGTCTATGGGGTTCCTAGAGAATTAAAGCTCATGAATTTCCTTCGATTCGATTTAAAGTTCATGAGGTTCCTAGAGGACTAGTCTCATGAAGTTCCTTCGATTGATTTAAAGTTCATGAGATTCCTAGAGGACTGTGCTCATGAAGTTCCTTCGATTTGATTTAAAGTTCATGAGGTTCCTAGAGGACTAGCTCATGAAGTTCCTTTAGCTTTGGACTTTTAGGTTCATGATGTCCTGGAGGACTAGGCTCATGAAGTTCCATCGATTTGGATTTAAGGATCATGAGGTTCCCGGAAGACTAGGCTCATGAAGTTCCTTCGATTCGGATTAAAGGTTTATGAGGTTCCTAGAGGACTAAAGCTAATGAGGTTACATCGATTTGAATTTATGGTTCATGAGATTCCATGAGGATTAGGCTCATGAAGTTCCAATATTCGATTTAAGGTTCATGAGGTTCCTAGAAGGCTAGGCTCATGAAGTTCCTTTGAATTTTGATTTAAGATTCATGCGGTTCATAGAGGACTCGGCTCATGAAGTTCCATTGGACTTGGATTTAAGGTTCATGAGGTTCCTAAAAGACTAAGCTCATGAAGTTCCTTTGGATTCAGATTAAAGGTTCATGAGGTTTCTAGAGGACTGGGATCATGGTGTCCCTTTATATTCGCATTAAATGTTCATGAGTTTCCTAAAAGACTGGGCTCATGAAGTTCCACTGATTCGATTTAAGGTTCATGAGGTTCCAAGAGGACTTAGCTAATGAAGTTCCTTCGAATTTGGATTTAAGGTTCATAAGTTTCCTAGAGGACTAGGCTCATGAAGTTCCTTCGGATTTAGATTAAAGGTCCATGAGGTTCCTAGAGGACTATGCTCATGAAGTTCCTTCAGATTTGGATTAAATGTTCATGAGGTTCCTAGTAGACTAGGCTCATGAAGTTCCATCGATTTGAATTTAATGTTCACGAGTTTCCTTGATAACTGTGCTCATGAAGTTCATTTAGATTCGATTTAAGGTTCATGGGGTTCCTAGATGATTAGGCTCATGAATTTCCTTCGATTTAGATTTAAAGTTCATGAGGTTCCTAGAGGACTAGTCTCATGAAGTTCCTTTCGATTCGATTTAAAGTTCATGAGATTCCCGGAGGACTGTGCTCATGAAATTCCTTTCGATTCGATTTAAAGTTCATGAGGTTCCTAGAGGACTAGGCTCATGAAGTTCCTTTAGCTGACTTTTAGGTTCATGATGTCCTGGAGGACTGTGCTCATGAAGTTCCATTAGATTTGGATTTAAGGATCATGAGGTTCCCGGAAGACTAGGCTCATGAAGTTCCTTCGATTCGGATTAAAGGTTCATGATGTTCCTAGAGGACTAGGCTAATGAGGTTACATCGATTTGAATTTAAGGTTCATGAGATTCCATGAGGATTAGGCTCATGAAGTTCCAATATTCGGATTTAAGGTTCATGAGGTTCCTAGAGGACTAGGCTCATGAAGTTCCATTAGATTTGGATTTAAGGTTCATGAGTTTCCATGAGGACTAGGCGCGTGAAATTCCTTTTCGATTCGATTTAAGGTTCATGGGGTTCCTAAAGGATTGTGCTCATGAATTTCCTTTGATTTGGATTTAAAGTTCATGAGATTCCTAGAGGACTAGGCTCATGAAGTTCCTTTAGCTTTGGACTCAAGGTTCATGATGTTCCTGGAGGACTAGGCCAATGAATTCCCTTTGGATTTAGATTTAAGGTTCATGAGGTTCCTAAAAGACTAGGCTCGTGAAGTTCCTTTAGATTCGGATTAAAGGTTCATGAGGTTCTAAGAGGACTAGGCTCATGAAGTTCCATCGATTCGATTTAAGTTTCATGAGATTCCTAGAAGACTATGCTCATTAAGTTCCTTTGGATTCAGATTAAAGGTTCATGAGGTTCCTAGAGGACTGGGATCATGAAGTCCCTTTATATTCGGATTAAAGGTTCATGAGGTTTTTAAAGGACTAGGCTCATGAAGTTCCTCCATTGGATTTGAATTTAATGTTCCCGAGGTTCCTGGAGGACTGTGCTCATGAAGTTCCATCGATTTGAATTTAAGGTTAATGAGGTTCCTAGAAGACTAGGCTCATGAAGTTCCTTTGGATTCTTATTAAAGGTTCATGAGGTTCCTAGAGGACTGGGATCATGAAGTCCCTTTATATTCGGATTAAAGGTTCATGAGTTTCCTAAAGGACTAGGCTCATGAAGTTCCTCCATCGATTTGAATTTAAGGTTCCCGAGGTTCTTAGAGAACTAGCTCATGAAGTTCCATTAGATTCGATTTAAGGTTCATGAGGTTGCTAGAAGGCTAGCCGATGAAGTTCCTTTGAATTTTGATTTAAGATTCACTGTGTTCAAAGAGGACTAGCTCATGAAGTTCCTTTGAATTCGGATTTAAGGTTCATGAGGTTCACAGAGGACAAGGCTCATGAAGTTCCATCGATTCGATTTAAGGTTCATGAGGTTCCTAGAGGACTAGATCATGAAGTTCCATTAGATTTGAATTTAAGGTTCATGAGGTTCCTAGAAGACTAGGCTCATGAAGTTCCTTCGATTCGGATTAAAATTTCATGAGGTTCCAAGAGGACTAGCTCATGAAGTTCCATCGATTTGGATTAAAGGTTCATAAGGTTCCTAGAAGACTAGATCATGCGCCTTCGTATTTAGATTAAAGGTTCATGAGGTTCCTAGAGGACTGTGCTCATGAAGTTCCTTCGATTCGTATTTAAGGTTCATGAGTTTCCTAGAGGACTGTGCTCATAAAGTTCCATTAGATTTGAATTTAAGGTTCACGAGGTTCCTAGAAGACTAAAGCTCATGAAGTTCCTTCGATTCGATTAAAAGTTCATGAGGTTCCAAGAGGACTAGGCTCATGAAGTTCCATCGATTCGATTTAAGTTTCATGAGATTCCTAGAAGACTATGCTCATTAAGTTCCTTCGATTCGGATTAAAGGTTCATGAGGTTCCTAGAGGATCGGGATCATGAAGTCCCTTTATATTCGGATTAAAGGTTCATGAGTTTTTTAAAGGACTAGGCTCATGAAGTTCCTCCATCGATTTGAATTTAAGGTTCCCAAGGTTCCCGGAGGACTAGGCTCATGAAGTTCCATCGATTTGAATTTAAGGTTTATGAGGTTCCTTAAAGACTAGGCTCTTGAAGTTCCTTCGGATTCGAATTAAAGGTTCATGAGGTTCCTAGAGACTAGATCATGAAGTTCCTTTGGATTCGGATTAAAGATTCATGAGGTTCCTAGAGGACTAGTATCATGAAGTCCCTTTATATTCGGATTAAAGGTTCATGAGTTTCCTAAAGGACTAGGCTCATGAAGTTCCTCCATCGATTTGAATTTAAGGTTCCCGAGGTTCCTAGAGAACTAGGCTCATGAAGTTCCATTAGATTCGATTTAAGGTTCATGAGGTTGCTAGAAGGCTAGCCCGATGAAGTTCCTTTGAATTTTGATTTAAGATTCATCGTGTTCAAAGAGGACTAGGCTCATGAAGTTCCTTTGAATTGGATTTAAGGTTCATGAGGTTCACAGAGGACAAGGCTCATGAAGTTCCATCGATTTGATTTAAGGTTCATGAGGTTCCTAGAGGACTAGGATCATGAAGTTCCATTAGATTTGAATTTAAGGTTCATGAGGTTCCTAGAAGACTAGGCTCATGAAGTTCCTTCGATTCGGATTAAAAGTTCATGAGGTTCCAAGAGGACTAGGCTCATGAAGTTCCTTTGGATTCGTATTTAAGGTTCATGAGTTTCCTAGAGGACTAGGCTCATAAAGTTCCATTAGATTTGAATTTAAGGTTCATGAGGTTCCTAGAAGACTAGGCTCATGAAGTTCCTTCGATTCGGATTAAAAGTTCATGAGGTTCCAAGAGGACTAGGCTCATGAAGTTCCATCGATTTGGATTTAAGTTGCATGAGATTCCTAGAAGACTATGCTCATTAAGTTCCTTCGATTCGGATTAAAGGTTCATGAGGTTCCTAGAGGATCGGGATCATGAAGTCCCTTTATATTCGGATTAAAGGTTCATGAGTTTATTAAAGGACTAGGCTCATGAAGTTCCTCCATCGATTTGAATTTAAGGTTCCCGAGGTTCCCGGAGGACTAGCTCATGAAGTTCCACTGATTTGAATTTAAGCTTTATGAGGTTCCTAGAAGACTAGTCTCTGAAGTTCCTTCGATTCGAATTAAAGGTTCATGAGGTTCCTAGAGACTAGATCATGAAGTTCCTTTCGATTCGAATTAAAGATTCATGAGGTTCCTAGAGGACTGGGATCATGAAGTCTCTTTATATTCGGATTAAAGGTTCATGAGTTTCCTAAAGGACTAGGCTCATGAAGTTCCTCCATCGATTTGAATTTGTGGTTCCCGAGGTTCCTAGAGAACTGTGCTCATGAAGTTCCATTAGATTTGGATTTAAGGTTCATGAGGTTGCTAGAAGGCTAGGCCGATGAAGTTCATTTGAATTTTGATTTAAGATTCATAAGGTTCAAAGAGGACTAGCTCATGAAGTTCCTTTGAATTCGATTTAAGGTTTATGAGGTTCACAGAGGACAAGGCTCATGAAGTTCCATCGATTTGATTTAAGGTTCATGAGGTTCCTAGAGGACTAGATCATGAAGTTCCATTAGATTTGAATTTAAGGTTCATGAGGTTCCTAGAAAACTAGCTCATGAAGTTCCATCGATTTGGATTTAAGTTTCATGAGATTCCTAGAAGACTATGCTCATGAAGTTCCTTCGATTCGGATTAAAGGTTCATGAGGTTCCTAGAGGATCGGGATCATGAAGTCCCTTTATATTCGGATTAAAGGTTCATGAGTTTGTTAAAGGATTAGGCTCATGAAGTTCCTCCATCGATTTGAATTTAAGGTTCCCGAGGTTTCTAGAGGACTAGTCTCATGAAGTTCCATCGATTTGGATTTAAGATTCATGAGGTTCATAGAGGACTAGGCTAATGAAGCTCCTTCGGATTAAGATTAAAGGTTCATGAGGTTTCTAGAGGACTGGGATCATAAAGTCCCTTTATATTCGGATTAAAGGTTCATGAGTTTCCTAAAGGATCGGGCTCATGAAGTTCCATTGTATATGGATTTAAGGTTCATGAGGTTCCAAGAGGACTAAGCTCATGAAGTTCTTTCGGATTCGGATTTAAGGTTCATAAGTTTCCTAGAGGACTAGGCTCATGAAGTTCCATCGATTTGGATTAAAGGTTCATGAGGTTCCTAGAAAACTAGGCTCATGAAGTTCCTTCAAGTTAGGATTAAAGGTTCATGAGGTTCCTAGAAGACTAGGCCCATGTGGTTCCTTCGCATTCGAATTAAAAGTTCATGAGGTTCCTAGAGGACTAGGCTCATGAAGTTCCTTCGGATTCGGATTTAAGGTTCATGAGTTTCCTAGAGGACTAGGCTCATAAAGTTCCATTAGATTTGAATTTAAGGTTCATGAGGTTCCTAGAAGACTGTGCTCATGAAGTACCTTCGATTCGGATTAAAAGTTCATGAGGTTCCAAGAGGACTAGGCTCATGAAGTTCCATCGATTCGATTTAAGTTTCATGAGCTTCCTAGTAGACTATGCTCATGAAGTTCCTTTCGATTCTGATTAAAGGTTCATGAGGTTCCTAGAGGACTCGGGATCATGAAGTCCCTTTATATTCGGATTAAAGGTTCATGAGTTTCTTAAAGGACTAGGCTCATGAAGTTCCTCCATCGATTTGAATTTAAGGTTCCCGAGTTTCCTAGAGGACTAGTCTCATGAAGTTCCATCGATTTGATTTAAGGTTCATGAGGTTCCTATAAGGCTAGCTCATGAAGTTCCTTTGAATTTTAATTTAAGATTCATGAGGTTCATAGAGGATTAGGCTCATGAAGTTCATTCAATTTTGATTTAAGATTCATGAGGTTCATAGAGGACTAGGCTAATGAAGCTCCTTCGGGATTAAGATTAAAGGTTCATGAGGTTTCTAGAGGATCGGGATCATAAAGTCCCTTTATATTCGGGATTAAAGGTTCATGAGTTTCCTAAAGGACTGGGCTCATGAAGTTCCATCAGATATGGATTTAAGGTTCATGAGGTTCCAAGAGGACTAAGCTCATGAAGTTCTTTCGGATTCGATTTAAGGTTCATAAGTTTCCTAGAGGACTAGCTCATGAAGTTCCATCGGATTCGATTAAAGGTTCATGAGGTTCCTAGAAAACTAGGCTCATGAAGTTCCTTTGGGTTAGGATTAAAGGTTCATGAGGTTCCTAGAAGACTAGGCCCATGTGGTTCCTTCAGATTCGAATTAAAAGTTCATGAGGTTCCTAGAGGACTGTGCTCATGAAGTTCCTTCGATTCGGATTTAAGGTTCATGAGTTTCCTAGAGGACTAGCTCATAAAGTTCCATTAGATTTGAATTTAAGGTTCATGAGGTTCCTAGAAGACTAGGCTCATGAAGTTCCTTCGATTCGGATTAAAAGTTCATGAGGTTCCAAGAGGACTGTGCTCATGAAGTTCCATTGATTTGGATTTAAGTTTCATGAGATTCCTAGAAGACTATGCTCATGAAGTTCCATCGATTCGGATTAAAGGTTCATGAGGTTCCTAGAGGACTGGGATCATGAAGTCCCTTTATATTCGGATTAAAGGTTCATGAGTTTCTTAAAGGACTAGGCTCATGAAGTTCCTCCATCGATTTGAATTTAAGGTTCCCGAGGTTCCTACAGACTAGTCTCATGAAGTTCCATCGATTTGGATTTAAGGTTCATGAGGTTCCTAGAAGGCTAGCTCATGAAGTTCCTTTGAATTTTAATTTAAGATTCATGAGGTTCATAGAGGATTGTGCTCATGAAGTACCTTCAATTTTGATTTAAGATTCATGAGGTTCATAGAGGACTAGCTCATGAAGTTCCTTCGATTCGGATTTAAGGTTCATGAGGTTCACAGAGGACTGTGCTCATGAAGTTCCATCGATATAGATTTAAGGTTCATGAGGTTCCTAGAAGACTAAGCTAATGAAGCTCCTTCGATTAAGATTAATGGTTCATGAGGTTTCTAGAGGACTAGGATCATAAAGTCCCCGTATATTCGGATTAAAGGTTCATGAGTTTCCTAAAGGACTGGCTCATGAAGTTCCATCGATATGGATTTAAGGTTCATAAGGTTTCAAGAGGACTAAGCTCATGAAGTTCTTTCGGATTCGGATTTAAGGATCATAAGTTTCCTAGAGGACTGTGCTCATGAAGTTCCATCGGATTTGGATTAAAGGTTCATGAGGTTCCTAGAAAACTAGGCTCATGAAGTTCCTTTGGGTTAGGATTAAAGGTTCATGAGGTTCCTATAAGACTAGGACCAAGTGGTTCCTTCAGATTAGGATTAAAGGTTCATTAGGTTCCTAGAGGACTAGGCTCATGAAGTTCCTTCGATTCGTATTTAAGGTTCATGAGTTTCCTAGAGGACTGTGCTCATAATGTTCCATCGATTTGAATTTAAGGTTCATTAGTTTCCTAGAGGACTAGGCTCTTGATGTTCCTTTGGATATTGATTTAAGGTTCTTGATGTTCCTGGAGGACTAGTCTCATGATGTTCCATTAAATTGATTTAAGGATCATGAGGTTCCTAAAATACTAGGCTCATGAAGTTCCTTCGATTCGATTAAAGGTTCATGAGGTTCCTACAGACTAGGCTCATGAAGTTACATCGATTTGAATTTAGTGGTTTACGAGTTTCCAAGAGGACTAGGCTCATGAAGTTCTAATGTTCGATTCAAGGTTCATGAGGTTCCTATAGGACTGTGGATCATGAAGTTCCACTGATTCGATTTAAGGTTCATGAGTTTCTTTGAAGACTAGGCTCATGATGTTCCTTCGATTTGGATTTAAGATTCATGAGCTTCCTAGAGGACTCGCATCATGAAGTTCCTTTGGATTCGTATTTAAGATTCATGAGTTTCCTAGAGGACTAGGCTCATGAAACTCCATCGATTTAAATTTAAGGTTCATGAGGTTCCTAGAAGACTAGGCTCATGAAGTTCCTCTCGTAATCGGATTAAAGGTTATGAGGTTCCAAGAGGACTAGCACAAGAAGTTCCATCGATTCGATTTAGTGGTTCATGATATTCCTAGAGGACTAGGCTCATGAAGTTCGCTTAGCTCGACATAAGCTTCATGATGTTCCCGGAGGACTAGGCCCATGAATTCCCTTCTGATTTAGATTTAAGGTTCATGAGGTTCCTAGAAGACTGTGCTCATAAAGTTCTTTCGGATTCGGATTAAAGGTCATGAGGTTCCAAGAGGACTAGGCTCGTAAAGTTCCATTAGATTCGGATTTAAGATTCATGAGATTCCTAAAAGACTAGGCTCATGAAGTTCCTTCGATACAAATTAAAGGTTCATGAGGTTCCTAGAGGACTAGGATCATAAAGTTCCTTTATATTCGGACAAAGGTTCATGAGTTTCCGAAAGGACTAGGCTTCTGAAGTTCCTCCATTGGATTTTAATTTAAGGTTCCCGAGGTTCCTGTAGGACTAGGCTCATGAATTTCCATTGCATTTAAATTTAAGGTTTATGAGGTTCCTAGAAGACTAGGCTCATGAAGTTCCTTTGGATTCGAATTAAAGGTTCATGAGGTTCCTAGAGACAAGGATCATGAAGTTCCTATGGATTCGAATTAAAGGTTCATGAGTATCCTAGAGGACTGGGATCATGAAGTCCCTTTATATTCGGATTAAAGGTTCATGAGTTTCCTAATGGACTAGGCTCATGAAGTTCCTCCATTGGATTTGAATTTAAGGTTCCCGAGGTTCCTAGAGGACTAGTCTCATGAAGTTCCATTTGATTTGGATTTAAGGTTCATGAGGTTCCTAGAAGGCTAGGCTCATGAAGTTCCTTTGAATTTTAATTTACGATTCGTGAGGTTGATAGAGGATTAGGCTCATGAAGTTCCTTTGGGTTGGGATTAAAGGTTCATGACGTTCCTAGAAGACTAGCCCATGTGGTTCCTTCAGATTCGATTAAAGGTTCATAAGGTTCCTAGTGGACTAGGCTCATGAAGTTCCTTCGATTCGTATTTAAGGTTCATGAGTTTCCTAGAGGACTAGGCTCATAAAGTTCCATTGGATTTGAATTTAAGGTTCATGAGGTTCCTAGAGGACTAGTGTAACGCCCGGTTTCTTTTTTTTTTCGGTTCGTTAATTATTTTCGTGGTATTTAATTATTTTAAATGATGGGTTTAATTAATTAGCCAAGTTAGATTAAATTACAAGTTTTGGGCTAAGTTAATTGATAGATTTAATAATATTGGGCTAGTAAGAAATGAGTTTTGAGCCTAGCCCATTAGTGTTGTCATTAGGCTTTGTCCTAATATGAATTATAAAAATATCACAAACCCTAACCTCCTCCTCTCTCCCTCATTTTTTCGGCCGATCTCCCATCTCTCCCATCTCTCTCTCATTTTTCTCTTCCCAAAGCCATAATCATCTTCTCCTTCATTTCCTTGTTGGTGTAACAAGCTAAGGTAAGATCTTTAAGGTGTTTTAATCTTTTCTTTTGATTTATAATCAATTAATTGTTTTAAGTGTTGTTTATCATATAGAAAATTCATCACCACCTCCTATACATGGTGTATGATGAGCCTAGATGATCATATTATGTAAAAGATCTATATGATTCATAAAAATCATCAAGTTGTAACTTGTGTGATTTAAAGAAGATAGATCTTATGGTTTTAACCAATGTTGTTATTGTTATAAGTTGTATGTTATCATCATCTCTAGATTATATCTACACCCTATACATGGTGTATGATGGATCTAGATGATTATATAAAAATACAAGGTCTAAATGAATCATGGAAATCACCAAGTTTTATTTAGGTGATAAAATGTGATAGATCTTGTGAATGGTTATAATTCTTGTTAGTTATTATTTTGATTCTCAACATATCCATATCAATATGTTTAGATCTAAGTATACAACTTTATAGCATCTTCTAAGATGTGTATATAGATATTTGTGTATTTGAAAGATCAAGGAACCCTTAAGAAAGGGGAAAATTGTGGTTTGTCATATATTATGTTGATTTGATTCTTTTCCTTGTGACTAAATGAAATACCAATGACCCCTAGCCCTTTTTAGTGCCACCATGTTCATAGGGGACTGAATTTGGGTGATAAACACATCTAGGAATGTGTTTCAAAAGGGAGAGGAATGGATTGGTTAAAAAGATTAAGGGTTGGCTACGATTCTGTTTCCATCAGATTTGTAGTCATCTTACAAAAATCATAACTTGAATTCTATAACTCAAACGGATCTCAGACCTGTGCCAAATGTTCACAAATTGTGTTGGGTAACTTTCTTATGAAGGTCACTCTCACTAATTAGGACTTTATCCATGGGCAAGAACGGCACCTTTGCTGGTAGGTCTGATCCGGGTCTGATCTGATAGGTCAATTTGTTTTATTCGTTTCTAGGGCTTGGGAAATGATCTAATGGGATTCCAAGTTCCCACATGTGTGTTATGACCTAAAGTTGTGATCTGGAGTTTATGGGATGTTATCTCCAAGTATTTCTTGGTCATATTGAGTTAACACTCCAGATCAGTTTTCTGTCATCAGCTTTTAAGGGTTTTGTAATTAGTCATGTTGTGAATTTCATATCTAGAGTTTGGGAAACCCTTTTGGTCGATTCCAACTCTGAGACTTTGGTATTTATGTCTATTATCTCTGTGATTTTTAGTTTGGACAATGTCTACCCAAAAGTTGGGTAGAATTGGCCAACACTACTGATTCCTATGATTTGGGACTGCACTGCGATGTCTTTTTAAAAGCATCATAATAAATTCATATTTTGGAGTTAGAGTGAGTTCTTTACTGTTTTAAAAAGGGGAAAGACTCTAGTTTCTTAGAAAAATTTAATATTGATATGTTAATACTTAGGAAAATTAAGTAAATCCATCTTTAACAGCGGGTCTGTTTTTAGACCTTGCTGTCCAGATTTTTGTTTAAGTCTTTAAGCTTCATCTTTGGGTATATCCTAACTCCTAGTTTATAATAGGTGAAGTTTTGGCATTTGCTCAAGTGTGGTAGCCGCTTTGATTTAGCAATCTCCTTAAGTATTCAAGGTGAGTTCTCTCACCCATTGTCTCAATATTTATGATTGCTAGGTTAGCACGTGAGTGTTAAATTATTATTATGGTATGATAATGTGAATGCATGCTTAAATTGTTAATCATACATGTGCACCGTATGTTTATTGTTGAGGGGATCATAGCAATTATCCGGCTTTTGTCCGTGCGCGTGGTTAGGTATAATTACTCCAATACCCTCCGGGATGTGAGGTGAGGGTAAGATTAACCCAATACTCTTCGGCTTGTGAGATGAGGGTAACCTACTAGCCCTCCTTATAAGCCTTGATTTGTTCTTGGCTTATGTTTAAATGTTAAAACTATATATAATTAAATCTAGGTCTAGTGATTGTGGATATTGGTATAATGTTGTGTTTGAATTCACTAAGCTTTGTGCTTACGGTTTTACTCAACATTTTCAGTATTACGATTAAGGAGGCTAAGGACTGACGGAGCATTCGTGACACATCGCGATTTATTTTAAGTCGATGAACATTTTTAGTACTTCCGCTTTTGACATTTCCATATTAGAAAATTTTACTTATGATGTTTTCTTTTGAAGTTAGATAACTTGACCGCCATTATTGGCTTATTAAATTAAATAAATGAAGTTCCTTTATGAATTGGTGTCAAACCTTATATTATTTCTAAAAAAAAAAATAATAATAATAATAATAATAAAAATAAAAATAAATTTTGGGTGTTACAAGTTGGTATCGAGCTTTTCATTTGAGTGAACTAGGCTTTCAGGGATGTCTAGACTCAAATTTAAAACATTTTATTTCTCTTGTTCAAAGTTTATAAAAAAAAAAAAAACTAGCAGTGAAGATGTCACTTGCGCCACCACCAAGTAAGTTTTATTTACTAATTGAGTTTAAATTTTATTACTTATCAAACACAATAGTATGCTCCATTTATGACATATCCCAAAGACTAGGCTAGAGGATAATTATATGCCTTTAGTGCTACTATCTACCATGTGAGAATTTAGGCCTTTAGACCTACCATGAGTGTGAATTAAACTATTACGGCTAGGAGCAAGTCAAATTTTGAAACTAGACCTGAAACCGAAATTGGAACTTCTATATTGAATAATAGAAGGGCCCCTATTATTCAATATATTGAGCCGGTTTTAGGGACGGGGCAAGGTTGAAAGTTTTCAAGTCGAGTGTTTTCGATCTCTTAGACATGCATAGGTTGAATCGTTTTCTTTTCTTATCAATTTTAGATGGCTCCGCCCGCCGCCTCAATGCAATTCAAATAGCTCAAGTTAGGGAACTCGTTGCCGAGGAGTTCAATAATGCTTTTAACGAGATCATTCCGAATGTCACGGCTAACATCATTGATCAAGTTCGTGCTCGCTAGATGAGCGCATGGCGTATGCACCTCGCCGGGGAGGGCTCCGATCCTCCCGCTCGTGATTTAATGTACTACTACGAGAAGTTCGGCAAGTGCACCCACCTCATTGGGATGGGGAGGACGATCCAAGAGTGCCTAAGCACCGGTTATCTCGACGGGAGGGCGCCTTTATGACTATAGGGTGCCTGCACTGGCTTTAGAGTGTTGGTAGCAAAGAACCACCGAGGAAGCGGGTAAGACATGGTGGAACACCACCACGGGAAGAATGATCAAGAAGTCAGAAGGGCGATTACTTGGGCCTGCTTGTGGAATGGTTCGAGGCACGGTATGTGCCTAGGGTGGAGCAACAAAGAATGATGCAGGAGTTCATGGCGCTACAAATGCACCACCGAGTCTCGTAGTGATCCGAACGCCAAGTTCATGGAGATGCTTTCTTCGTCCGACTTTGCCGGAGATGAAGCATGGCTTGTTAGTCGGTACATCTCGATTTTACGCATCGACATCCGGAATTTGTGAGCATGCAAGACTTTGCGACCTTGGGTGCAGCCATGGGGGCACTGAAGAGAGAGATTGAGCCGCAAACTCAATCTAAGAGGAAACCGGAGAGCACTTTTTCTAAAACTTCTAATGAGGCTCATAAGAAGACAAAATTTGGGGATAAACCAAGATATGAATACAAGCCATCTCAAGCAGGTGATCGACCCCAATGGTGTGTTATAACCGTAAGAAGGAAGGGCATCACCGAAGAATTGCAAGGCTCCAAAAGCCATTACAATCCCCTGTGTTACTACCATCACTGCAAATGGTACCAGCTTGTTACAATTGCCAAGAGAAGGGGCACAAGAAGCCCGATTGCCCAAAGTCAAGAAGAATGGGAATGCAAATCCCAATACCGCTTCGACTCTAACGGACTAACTATGTTGACACGAGGACGTGTCCACCACCTTACGAGGAGGAGCTCGCGAAGCTCGCGATCAGAAAGTGTAAACATCTCTTCCTTATCTTTTATCTTATGCTATGCCATAGAGTAATTGTTTTATTGATTAAATATTATGAATCGTGCACTTATCTGTTAGATTCTCACCGCCGCCGTTATGTTTGATTCTCGCGCTACTCACTCCTTCGTGTCACGCACGCTCATAAATCGCTTGGGGCGTGGTGTCGAAACTAGCACGCCCCATGGTTATCGGTTGCCGACAATCGAACTATCTTCGCATCGATGTTTATCTGGGTTGTACCCTTGAATTTTCGGGAGTTGAATTCCCATTGATCTTATCCCTATTGCTATGAGGGAACTTTGCGTTATTGTGGGTATGGATTGGCTCGATGCATTCGATGCGTAAATTCTTTGTCGCAAGAGACAAGTTCGTGTTCAAAACCCTAGGGGTGGAGAACTTATTATTCAAGGAGATATTCCCATTCGATATTGCTTCGTACCTCCGCTATTGCACTCGATAATGTTCCAGCTTGTTTCCGACTTTGGTGACGTTCTTTCCCGAGGAACTCCTGGTTTGCCACCTATTAGGCAAGTGGAGTTTCGCATTGATTTAGTACTGGCGCTGTTCCGATCGCCAAATCTCCTTATCGCTTGGCGCCATCCGAGATGAAAGAGCTTCAAGATCTGCCATGGGAGCTTAGCGATAAGGGGTTTATATGGCCAAGTTTCTCGCCGTGGGGTGCTCCTATACTTTTCGCAAGAAGAAGGACGGCTCTCAAAGAATGTGCATAGATTATCTGGAGTTGAATAAACTCACGATAAAGAACCGTTATCCTTTACCTCAGACGATGATCTTTTCGACTAACTCCAAGGAGCGCCTTGGTTTTCCAAGATTGATTTATGCTCGGTTATCAATGATGCAGTTCGTGGATCGTGACATTGAGAAAACGGCGTTTCAACCCGATACGGACACTTTGAATTTGTGGTGATGCCTTCGACTCACTAATGCATCCGCCGCTTATGGATCTTATGAATCGGTGTGTGGTCCGATGCTCGACCGCTCGGTCATTGTGTTTATCGACGATATTTTGGTCTATTCTAAGACTGTGGAGGAGCATGAAAAGCACATTCGGGAACTTCTTGAGACACTACGGAGAGAACGGCTTTATGCTAAATTTTCTAAGTGTGAATTTTGGTTAGAAGAGGTTCAATTCTCGGGCCACGTGGTGAACAAGGAAGGTATCAAGGTCGATCCGGCCAAGATTGATGCGGTTAAGAAATGGGAAGCTCCTAAATCGCCTTCTGAGATTCGTAGTTTCTGGTTTGGCCGGTTACTATCGTAGATTTATTGAAAATTTCTCAAAGATTGCTCTACCTCTTACGCGATTGACCAAGAAGTCTGAGAAATTTGTTTGGGGTCCGAACAACAACATTCAAGATCTTAAGACGCGGTTGTGTAATGCCCCGGTTTTGACTTTACTCTAAGGAGTGGAGGACATGGTAGTGTATCGCGACGCATCCCTCCCGGGTTTTGGTGCCGTGTTGATGCAACGGGGTAAGGTGATAGCTTATGCGTCTCGCCACTAAAACCGCACGAAAGGAAATACCCCACTCATGACCTGGAATTAGGAGTCGTTGTTTTTGCTCTCAAGATATGGAGGCACTACCATTACGGGGTTAAGTGTATCATTTACACCGACCATAAAAGTTTGAAGTACCTTTTCGATCAGCGGGATTTGAATATGAGGCAAAGTTAGATGGTTAGATGTGGTGAAGATTACGATCGTGAGATTCACTACCACCCCTAAAGCTAATGTGGTAGCCGACGCACTCAACCGTAAGCAACTGTCGAACCGATTCGAGCTTATTGTCTTCGGATGACTTTGGAGACTTAATTATTGGGTTTGATTGGAGTTGCTCAAGTTGTGGCGACTCACGAGGGGAACCTAAATCGTGAAAGGATCGTGAATGAGTTACCTAAGATGGAGCGAGATGGGCGTGGATTACTAACTCGCTATGGTAGGGTTTGGGTTCCATTTATCGTGGGAACCGGAAAACTCTTATGGAAGAAGCTCACAGTCCAAGTTTTCTATTCATCCGGTGCTACAAAAATGTACCGAGATCTTCGTGAGGGTTATTGGTGGCACGGGATGAAGAATGATGTGGCTCGATATGTAGAAGAGTGCCCGACATGCCTAAGGTCAAAGCCGAACACCGTAAACCTCATGGGAAATTGCAACCTTTGGAGATTCCCGAGTGGAAATGGGAGCACTTAACCATGGACTTTATTACAAAACTTCCTAAGACCGCAAAGGAGCGGATACGATATGGGTAGTCAGGATCGATTGACGAAGAGTGCTCATTTCCGCCATCAAGGAAAGTTCTTCACCGAAAAATCGGCCGAGATTTTTGTTCGGAGATAGTTTCACTGCACGGGTGCCCGTATCTATTGTCTCGATCGAGATACTCGATTCACCTCTCGATTTTGGCGTAAATTCCAAGAAGAATCGGGTACCCGATTGCATTTCAAGATCGCTGCTCCATCCGCAAACCGATGGGCAGAGTGAGCGGACGATACAGATTGGAGGACATGCTTCGGGCATGTGCAATTGATTTTGGAGGTAGTTGGGATGATCATCTTCATTTAGCCGAAGTTTTCATATAACAACAGCTTATCATTCAAGCATCGACAT
This sequence comes from Orobanche coerulescens, assembly GCA_033398695.1. Taxonomy (NCBI): domain Eukaryota; kingdom Viridiplantae; phylum Streptophyta; class Magnoliopsida; order Lamiales; family Orobanchaceae; genus Orobanche; species Orobanche coerulescens. The sequence goes on along the minus strand of JAWKAU010000494.1, from coordinate 42,502 downwards.
GCCCCGTATGAAGCACCGTATGGTAGGAAGTGTAGAACCCAAAGGTGTTGGGGTGAGGTCGACAGAGGGTGCTCAGAGCACCGATATTGTTTTGCGTATCACGGAGAAAATCAAAATGATCGTGATCATTTGGTCACCGCTAGAGTCGCCAAGAGTTATGCGTATAAGTGGCGCTCCGATCTTGAGTTTCAGTTGGGGATCATGTGTTATTAAAGGTCTCCCTTGGAAGGGTGTGATTAGGTTCGCAAGCTGGGAAGCCGGGACCTCGGTTTATCGACCTTATAAGATCATAGCTCGCGCTGGTAAGGTAGCGCACGGCTGGAGCCGCCCGACGAGCTTAGTTTGATTCATAACACCTTCCACGTGTCTCGCTGAGGAAGTGCATTGTTGACGATACCGCCGTGGTACCTCCGAAGACATCCAAATTGACGAACGGCTCAACTATGTTGAGAAACCTATCGCGGTTGTTGAACGAAAGTCAAAGACCCTTCTGAGCTGTAAGACTGTTTATCTGCTAAGGTTCAAGGCAAGATAGGAAGGGATCCGAGTGTACATGGGAACTCAAGACGAGATGAGGGCGCATTATCCCGAGTTATTCAGAGGGATCGACTTCGAGGCCAAGTCCCTTCTTAGTAGGGGAGAGTTGTAACGCCCGCTTTTTTTTTTTTTTTTTCGGTACGTTAATTATTTTCTTTGTATTTTATTATTTTTATTGATTGGTTTAATTAATTTGTCTAGTTAGATTAAATTACAAGTTTTGGGCTAAGTTAATTGATAGATTTAATTATATTCGCTAGTAAGAAATGAGTTTTGAGCCTAGCCCATTAGTGTAGTCACAGGCTTTGTCCTAATATGAATTATAAAAATATCACAAACCCTAACCTCCTCCTCTCTCCCTCATTTTTTCGGCCGATCTCCCATCTCTCCCATCTCTCTCTCATTTTTCTCTTCCCAAAGCCATAATCATCTTCTCCTTCATTTCCTTGTTGGTGTAACAAGCTAAGGTAAGATCTTTAAGGTGTTTTAATCTTTTCTTTTGATTTATAATCAATTAATTGTTTTAAGTGTTGTTTATCATCTAGAAAATTCATCACCACCTCCTATACATGGTGTATGATGAGCCTAGATGATCATATTATGTAAAAGATCTATATGATTCATAAAAATCATCAAGTTGTAACTTGTGTGATTTAAAGAAGATAGATCTTATGGTTTTAACCAATGTTGTTATTGTTATAAGTTGTATGTTATCATCATCTCTAGATTATATCTACACCTTATACATGGTGTATGATGGATCTAGATGATTATATAAAAATACAAGGTCTAAATGAATCATGGAAATCACCAAGTTTTATTTAGGTGATAAAATGTGCTAGATCTTGTGAATGGTTATAATTCTTGTTAGTTATTATTTTGATTCTCAACATATCCATATCAATATGTTTAGATCTAAGTATACAACTTTATAGCATCTTCTAAGATGTGTATATAGATATTTGTGTATTTGAAAGATCAAGGAACCCTTAAGAAAGGGGAAAATTGTGGTTTGTCATATATTATGTTGATTTGATTCTTTTCCTTGTGACTAAATGAAATACCAATGACCCCTAGCCCTTTTTAGTGCCACCATGTTCATAGGGGACTGAATTTGGGTGATAAACACATCTAGGAATGTGTTTCAAAAGGGAGAGCAATGGATTGGTTAAAAAGATTAAGGGTTGGCTACGATTCTGTTTCCATCAGATTTGTAGTCATCTTACAAAAATCATAACTTGAATTCTATAACTCAAACGGACCTCAGACCTGTGCCAAAAGTTTACAAATTGTGTTGGGTAACTTTCTTATGAAGGTCACTCTCACTAATTAGGACTTTATCCATGGGCAAGAACGGCACCTTTGCTGGTAGGTCTGATCCGGGTCTGATCTGATAGGTCAACTTGTTTTATTCGTTTCTAGGGCTTGGGAAATGATCTAATGGGATTCCAAGTTCCCACATGTGTGTTATGACCTAAAGTTGTGATCTGGGGTTTGGGTTCCATTTACTGGTGGGAACCGGAAAACTCTTATGGAAGAAGCTCACAGGTCCAAGTTTTCTATTCATCCGGGTGCTACAAAAATGTACCGAGATCTTCGTGAGGGTTATTGGTGGCACGGGATGAAGAATGATGTGGCTCGATATGTAGAAGAGTGCCTGACATGCCGGAAGGTCAAAGCCGAACACCAGAAACCTCATGGGAAATTGCAACCTTTGGAGATTCCTGAGTGGAAATGGGAGCACTTAACCATGGACTTTATTACAAAACTTCCTAAGACTGCAAAGGGACCGGATACGATATGGGTAGTTGTGGATCGATTGACGAAGAGTGCTCATTTCCGCCATCAAGGAAAGTTCTTCACCAAAAATTGGCCGAGATTTTTGTTCGGGAGATAGTTTCATTGCACGGGTGCCCGTATCTATTGTCTCCGATCGAGATACTCGATTCACCTCTCGATTTTGGCGTAAATTCCAAGAAGAATTGGGTACCCGATTGCATTTCAAGATTGCCCATCCGCAAACCGATGGGCAGAGTGAGCGGACGATACAGATTTCTTGAGGACATGCTTCGGCATGTGCAATTGATTTTGGAGGTAGTTGGGATGATCATCTTCATTTAGCCGAAGTTTTCATATAACAACAGCTTATCATTCAAGCATCGACATGCCCCGTATGAAGCAATCGTATGGTAGGAAGTGTAGAACCCCAAAGGTGTTGGGGTGAGGTTGACAGAGGGTGCTCGGTAGCACCGATATTGTTTTGCATCACTTGAGAAAATCAAAATGATCAGGATCATTTGGTCACCGCTAGAGTCGCCAAAGAGTTATGCGTATAAGTGGCGCTCCGATCTTGAGTTTCAGTTGGGGATCATGTGTTATTAAAGGTCTCCCTTGGAAGGGTGTGATTAGGTTCGCAAGCGTGGGAAGCCGGGACCTCGGTTTATCGACCTTATAAGATCATAGCTCGCGCTGGGTAAGGTAGCGCACGGCTGGAGCCGCCCGACGAGCTTAGTTTGATTCATAACACCTTCCACGTGTCTCAGCTTGAGGAAGTGCATTGTTGACGATACCGCCGTGGTACCTCCGGGAAGACATCCAAATTGACGAACGGCTCAACTATGTTGAGAAACCTATCGCGGTTGTTGAACGAAAGTCAAAGACCCTTCTGAGCGGTAAGACTGCTTATTCTTAAGGTTCAAGGCAGCATAGGAAGGGATCTGAGTGTACATGGGAACCTGAAGACGAGATGAGGGCGCATTATCCCGAGTTATTCAGAGGGACTGACTTCGAGGCCGAAGTCCCTTCTTAGTAGGGGAGAGTTGTAACGCCCGGTTTCTTTTTTTTTTTCGGTACGTTAATTATTTTCGTGGTATTTAATTATTTTAAATGATGGGTTTAATTAATTAGCCAAGTTAGATTAAATTACAAGTTTTGGGCTAAGTTAATTGATAGATTTAATTATATTTGGCTAGTAAGAAATGAGTTTTGAGCCTAGCCCATTAGTGTAGTCATTAGGCTTTGTCCTAATATGAATTATAAAAATATCACAAACCCTAACCTCCTCCTCTCTCCCTCATTTTTTCGGCCGATCTACCATCTCTCCCATCTCTCTCTCATTTTTCTCTTCCCAAAGCCATAATCATCTTCTCCTTCATTTCCTTGTTGGTGTAACAAGCTAAGGTAAGATCTTTAAGGTGTTTTAATCTTTTCTTTTGATTTATAATCAATTAATTGTTTTAAGTGTTGTTTATCATCTAGAAAATTCATCACCACCTCCTATACATGGTGTATGATGAGCCTAGATGATCATATTATGTAAAAGATCTATATGATTCATAAAAATCATCAAGTTGTAACTTGTGTGATTTAAAGAAGATAGATCTTATGGTTTTAACCAATGTTGTTATTGTTATAAGTTGTATGTTATCATCATCTCTAGATTATATCTACACCCTATACATGGTGTATGATGGATCTAGATGAGTATATAAAAATACAAGGTCTAAATGAATCATGGAAATCACCAAGTTTTATTTAGGTGATAAAATGTGCTAGATCTTGTGAATGGTTATAATTCTTGTTAGTTATTATTTTGATTCTCAACATATCCATATCAATATGTTTAGATCTAAGTATACAACTTTATAGCATCTTCTAAGATGTGTATATAGATATTTGTGTATTTGAAAGATCAAGGAACCCTTAAGAAAGGGGAAAATTGTGGTTTGTCATATATTATGTTGATTTGATTCTTTTCCTTGTGACTAAATGAAATACCAATGACCCCTAGCCCTTTTTAGTGCCACCATGTTCATAGGGGACTGAATTTGGGTGATAAACACATCTAGGAATGTGTTTCAAAAGGGAGAGCAATGGATTGGTTAAAAAGATTAAGGGTTGGCTACGATTCTGTTTCCATCAGATTTGTAGTCATCTTACAAAAATCATAACTTGAATTCTATAACTCAAACGGACCTCAGACCTGTGCCAAAAGTTTACAAATTGTGTTGGGTAACTTTCTTATGAAGGTCACTCTCACTAATTAGGACTTTATCCATGGGCAAGAACGGCACCTTTGCTGGTAGGTCTGATCCGGGTCTGATCTGATAGGTCAACTTGTTTTATTCGCTTCTAGGGCTTGGGAAATGATCTAATGGGATTCCAAGTTCCCACATGTGTGTTATGACCTAAAGTTGTGATCTGGGGTTTGGGTTCCATTTACTGGTGGGAACCGGAAAACTCTTATGGAAGAAGCTCACAGGTCCAAGTTTTCTATTCATCCGGGTGCTACAAAAATGTACCGAGATCTTCGTGAGGGTTATTGGTGGCACGGGAGGAAGAATGATCGGGCTCGATATGTAGAAGAGTGCCCGACATGCCGGAAGGTCAAAGCCGAACACCGTAAACCTCATGGGAAATTGCAACCTTTGGAGATTCCTGAGTGGAAATGGGAGCACTTAACCATGGACTTTATTACAAAACTTCCTAAGACTGCAAAGGGACCGGATACGATATGGGTAGTTGTGGATCGATTGACGAAGAGTGCTCATTTCCTGGCCATCAAGGAAAGTTCTTCAGCTGAAAAATTGGCCGAGATTTTTGTTCGGGAGATAGTTTCATTGCACGGGGTGCCCGTATCTATTGTCTCCGATCGAGATACTCGATTCACCTCTCGATTTTGGCGTAAATTCCAAGAAGAATTGGGTACCCGATTGCATTTCAAGATCGCTCCATCCGCAAACCGATGGGCAGAGTGAGCGGAAGATACAGACTTTGGAGGACATGCTTCGGCATGTGCAATTGATTTTGGAGGTAGTTGGGATGATCATCTTCATTTAGCCGAGTTTTCATATAACAACAGCTATCATTCAAGCATCGACATGCCCCGTATGAAGCAATCGTATGGTAGGAAGTGTAGAACCCCAAAGGTGTTGGGGTGAGGTTGGACAGAGGGTGCTCTGTAGCACCGATATTGTTTTGCATCACTGAGAAAATCAAAATGATCAGTGATCATTTGGTCACCGCTAGGAGTCGCCAAGAGTTATGCATAAGTGGCGCTCCGATCTTGAGTTTCGTGTCGGGATCATGTGTTATTAAAGGTCTCCTTGGAAGGGTGTGATTAGGTTCGCAAGCGTGGGAAGCCGGGACCTCGGTTTATCGACCTTATAAGATCATAGCTCGCGCTGGTAAGGTAGCTGCACGGTTGGAGCCGCCCGACGAGCTTAGTTTGATTCATAACACCTTCCACGTGTCTCGCTTGAGGAAGTGCATTGTTGACGATACCGCCGTGGTACCTCTCGAAGACATCCAAATTGACGAACGGCTCAACTATGTTGAGAAACCTATCGCGGTTGTTGAACGAAAGTCAAAGACCCTTCTGAGCTGTAAGACTGCTTATTCTCGTTAAGGTTCTGGGGCATAGGAAGGGATCCGAGTGTACATGGGAACTCAAGACGAGATGAGGCGCATTATCCCGAGTTATTCAGAGGGACTGACTTCGAGGCCAAGTCCCTTCTTAGTAGGGAGAGTTGTAACGCCTGCTTTTTTTTTTTTTTCGGTACGTTAATTATTTTCGTGGTATTTAATTATTTTAAATGATGGGTTTAATTAATTAGCCAAGTTAGATTAAATTACAAGTTTTGGGCTAAGTTAATTGATAGATTTAATTATATTCGCTAGTAAGAAATGAGTTTTGAGCCTAGCCCATTAGTGTAGTCATTAGGCTTTGTCCTAATATGAATTATAAAAATATCACAAACCCTAACCTCCTCCTCTCTCCCTCATTTTTTCGGCCGATCTACCATCTCTCCCATCTCTCTCATTTTTCTCTTCCCAAAGCCATAATCATCTTCTCCTTCATTTCCTTGTTGGTGTAACAAGCTAAGGTAAGATCTTTAAGGTGTTTTAATCTTTTCTTTTGATTTATAATCAATTAATTGTTTTAAGTGTTGTTTATCATCTAGAAAATTCATCACCACCTCCTATACATGGTGTATGATGAGCCTAGATGATCATATTATGTAAAAGATCTATATGATTCATAAAAATCATCAAGTTGTAACTTGTGTGATTTAAAGAAGATAGATCTTATGGTTTTAACCAATGTTGTTATTGTTATAAGTTGTATGTTATCATCATCTCTAGATTATATCTACACCCTATACATGGTGTATGATGGATCTAGATGAGTATATAAAAATACAAGGTCTAAATGAATCATGGAAATCACCAAGTTTTATTTAGGTGATAAAATGTGCTAGATCTTGTGAATGGTTATAATTCTTGTTAGTTATTATTTTGATTCTCAACATATCCATATCAATATGTTTAGATCTAAGTATACAACTTTATAGCATCTTCTAAGATGTGTATATAGATATTTGTGTATTTGAAAGATCAAGGAACCCTTAAGAAAGGGGAAAATTGTGGTTTGTCATATATTATGTTGATTTGATTCTTTTCCTTGTGACTAAATGAAATACCAATGACCCCTAGCCCTTTTTAGTGCCACCATGTTCATAGGGGACTGAATTTGGGTGATAAACACATCTAGGAATGTGTTTCAAAAGGGAGAGGAATGGATTGGTTAAAAAGATTAAGGGTTGGCTACGATTCTGTTTCCATCAGATTTGTAGTCATCTTACAAAAATCATAACTTGAATTCTATAACTCAAACGGATCTCAGACCTGTGCCAAAAGTTTACAAATTGTGTTGGGTAACTTTCTTATGAAGGTCACTCTCACTAATTAGGACTTTATCCATGGGCAAGAACGGCACCTTTGCTGGTAGGTCTGATCCGGGTCTGATCTGATAGGTCAACTTGTTTTATTCGTTTCTAGGGCTTGGGAAATGATCTAATGGGATTCCAAGTTCCCACATGTGTGTTATGACCTAAAGTTGTGATCTGGGGTTTATGGGATGTTATCTCCAAGTATTTCTTGGTCATATTGAGTTCACACTCCACATCAGTTTTCTGTCATCAGCTTTTAAGGGTTTTGTAATTAGTCATGTTGTGAATTTCATATCTAGAGTTTGGGAAACCCTTTTTGGTCGATTCCGACTCTGAGACTTTGGTATTTATGTCTATTAGCTCTGTGATTTTTAGTTTGGACAATGTCTACCCAAAAGTTGGGTAGAATTGGCCAACACTACTGATTCCTATGATTTGGGACTGCACTGCGATGTCTTTTTAAAAGCATCATAATAAATTCATATTTTGGAGTTAGAGTGAGTTCTTTACTGTTTTAAAAAGGGGAAAGACTCTAGTTTCTTAGAAAAATTTAATATTGATATGTTAATACTTAGTAAAATTAAGTAAATCCATCTTTAACAGCGGGTCTGTTTTTAGACCTTGCTGTCCAGATTTTGTTTAAGTCTTTAAGCTTCATCTTTGGGTATATCCTAACTCCTAGTTTATAATAGGTGAAGTTTTGGCATTTGCTCAAGTGTGGTAGCCGCTTTGATTTAGCAATCTCCTTAAGTATTCAAGGTGAGTTCTCTCACTCCATTGTCTCAATATTTATGATTGCTAGGTTAGCACGTGAGTGTTAAATTATTATTATGGTATGATAATGTGAATGCATGCTTAAATTGTTAATCATACATGTGCAATCGTATGTTTATTGTTGAGGGATCATAGCAATTATCCGGCTTTTGTCCGGTGCGCGTGGTTAGGTATAATTATCTAATACCCTCCGGGATGTGAGGTGAGGGTAAGATTAACCCAATACTCTTCGGCTTGTGAGATGCGGGTAACCTACTAGCCCTCCTTATAAGCCTTGATTTGTTCTTGGCTTATGTTTAAATGTTAAAACTATATATATTTAAATCTAGGTCTAGTGATTGTGGATATTGGTATAATGTTGTGTTTGAATTCACTAAGCTTTGTGCTTACTGCTTTACTCAACATTTTCAGGTATTACGATTAAGGAGGCTAAGGACTGACAGAGCATTCGTGACACACCGCGATTTATTTTAAGTCGATGAACATTTTTAGTACTTCCGCTTTTGACATTTCCATATTAGAAAATTTTACTTATGATGTTTTCTTTTGAAGTTAGATAACTTGATCGCCATTATCGGCTTATTAAATTAAATAAATGAAGTTCCTTTATGAATTGGTGTCAAACCTTATATTATTTCGGTAAAAAAAATAATAATAATAATAATAATAATAATAATAAAAATAAAAAATAAATTTTGGGTGTTACAACTAGGCTCATGAAGTTCATTCGCTTTTGATTTAAGGTTCATGATGTTCTGGAGGACTAGTCTCATGAAGTTCCATTAAATTCGATTTAAGGATCATGAGGTTCCTAAAATACTAGGCTCTTGAAGTTCCTTCGATTCGATTAAAGGTTCATGAGGTTCCTACAGGACTAGGCTCATGAAGTTACATCGATTTGAATTTAAGGTTTACGAGTTTCCAAGAGGACTAGGCTCATGAAGTTCTAATGTTCGATTTAAGGTTCATGAGGTTCTTATATTACTAGATCATGAAGTTCCATCGATTCGATTTAAGGTTCATGAGTTTCTTTGAAGACTATGCTCATGAAGTTCATTCGATTTGATTTAAGATTCATGAGCTTCCTAGAGGACTCGCATCATGAAGTTCCTTCGATTCGTATTTAAGATTCATGAGTTTCCTAGAGGACTAGGCTCATGAAGTTACTCCATCGATTTAAATTTAAGGTTCCCGAGGTTCCCAGAGGACTAGTCTCATGAAGTTCCATCGATTTGGATTTAAGGTTCATGAGGTTCCTAGAAGGCTAGGCTCATGAAGTTCCTTTGAATTTTAATTTAAGATTCATGAGGTTCTTAGAGGATTGTGCTCATGAAGTTCCTTCGAATTTTGATTTAAGATTCATGAGGTTCATAGAGGACTGTGCTCATGAAGTTCCTTCGGATTCGGATTTAAGGTTCATGAGGTTCACAGAGGACTAGCTCATGAAGTTCCATCGATATAGATTTAAGGTTCATGAGGTTCTAGAAGACTAAAGCTAATGAAGCCCTTTGGATTAAGATTAACGGTTCATGAGGTTTCTACAGATCGGGATCATAAAGTCCTTTTATATTCGGATTAAAGGTTCATGAGGTCATAGAAGACTAGGCTCATGAAGTTCCTTTGAATTTTGATTTAAGATTCACGAGGTTCATAGAGGACTGTGCTCATGAAGTTCCTTTGAATTTGGATTTCAGGTTCATGAGGTTCACAGAGGACTAAGCTCATGAAGTTCCATCGATATGGATTTAAGGTTCATGAGGTTCCTAGAATACAAGGCTAATGAAGCTCCTTCGGATTAAGATTAAAGGTTCATGAGGTTTCTAGAGGACTGGGATCATAAAGTCCCTTTATATTCGATTAAAGGTTCATGAGTTTCCTAAAGGACTCGGCTCATGAAGTTCCATCGATTTGATTTAAGGTTCATGAGGTTCCAAGAGGACTAAGCTCATGAAGTTCTTTCGTATTCGATTTAAGGTTCATAAGTTTCCTAGAGGACTAGGCTCATAAAGCTCCATCGAACTGGATTAAAGGTTCATGAGGTTCCTAGAGGACTAGGCTCATGATGTTCCTTCGATTCGTATTTAACGCTCATGAGTTTCCTAGAGGACTAGTCTCATAAAATTCCATCGATTTGAATTTAAGGTTCATGAGGTTCCTAGATGACTAGGATCATGAAGTTCCTTCGCTTTTGATTTAAGGTTCATGATGTTCCCGGAGGACTAGGCTCATGAAGTTCCATTAGATTCGATTTAAGGATCATGAGGTTCCTAGAATACTAGGCTCATGAAGTTCCTTCGATTCGATTAAAGGTTCATGAGGTTCCTATGACTAGGCTCATGAAGTTACATCGATTTGAATTTAAGGTTCATGAGTTTCCAAGAGGACTAGGCTCATAAAGTTCTAATGTTCGATTTAAGGTTCATGAGGTTCCTATAAGACTAGGATCATGAAGTTCCCTCGATTTGGATTTAAGGTTCATGAGTTTCTTTCAAGACTAGGCTCATGAAGTTCCTTTGGATTTGATTTAAGATTCATGAGCTTCCTAGAGGACTAGGATCATGAAGTTCCTTCGATTCGTATTTAAGATTCATGAGTTTCCTAGAAGACTAGGCTCATGAAATTCCATCGATTTAAATTTAAGGTTCATGAGGTTCCTAGAAGACTAAAGCTCATGAAGTTCCTCTCTAATCGGATTAAAGGTTATGAGGTTCCAAGAGGACTAGCTCTAGAAGTTCCATCGATTTGGATTTAGGGTTCATGATATTCCTAGAGGACTAGGCTCATGAAGTTCCTTTAGCTGACTTAAGGTTCATGATGTTCCTAGAGGACTGGGATCATAAAGTCCCTTTATATTCGGGATTAAAGGTTCATGAGTTTCCTAAAGGACTCGCTCATGAAGTTCCACTGATTTGGATTTAAGGTTCATGAGGTTCCAAGAGGACTAAGCTCATGAAGTTCTTTCGTATTCGGATTTAAGGTTCATAAGTTTCCTAGAGGACTAGCTCATAAAGCTCCATCGAACTGGATTAAAGGTTCATGAGGTTCCTAGAGGACTAGGCTCATGATGTTCCTTCGGATTCGTATTTAACGCTCATGAGTTTCCTAGAGGACTAGTCTCATAAAATTCCATCGATTTGAATTTAAGGTTCATGAGGTTCCTAGATGACTAGGATCATGAAGTTCCTTCGGCTTTTGATTTAAGGTTCATGATGTTCCCGGAGGACTAGGCTCATGAAGTTCCATTAGATTCGGATTTAAGGATCATGAGGTTCCTAGAATACTAGGCTCATGAAGTTCCTTCGATTCGGATTAAAGGTTCATGAGGTTCCTACGTGACTAGGCTCATGAAGTTACATCGATTTGAATTTAAGGTTCATGAGTTTCCAAGAGGACTAGGCTCATAAAGTTCTAATGTTCGATTTAAGGTTCATGAGGTTCCTATAAGACTAGATCATGAAGTTCCTCGATTTGGATTTAAGGTTCATGAGTTTCTTTCAAGACTAGCTCATGAAGTTCCTTCGATTTGGATTTAAGATTCATGAGCTTCCTAGAGGACTAGGATCATGAAGTTCCTTTGGATTCGTATTTAAGATTCATGAGTTTCCTAGAAGACTAGGCTCATGAAATTCCATCGATTTAAATTTAAGGTTCATGAGGTTCCTAGAAGACTAGGCTCATGAAGTTCCTCTCTAATCTGATTAAAGGTTATGAGGTTCCAAGAGGACTAGGCTCTAGAAGTTCCATCGATTTGGATTTAGGGTTCATGATATTCCTAGAGGACTAGGCTCATGAAGTTCCTTTAGCTGACTTAAGGTTCATGATGTTCCTAGAGGACTAGGCCCATGAATTCCCTTCGGATTTAGATTTAAGGTTCATGAGGTTCCTAGAAGACTAGGCTCATGAAGTTCCTTTAGATTCGGATTAAAGGTTCATGAGGTTTCAAGAGGACTAGGCTCATGAAGTTCCATTAGATTTGGATTTAAGGTTCAGGAGATTCCTAGAAGACTAGGCTCATGAAGTTCCTTTGGGATTAAAGGTTCATGAGGTTCCTAGAGGACTAGGATCATGAAGTTCCTTTATATTCGGATTAAAGGTTCATGAGTTTCCTAAAGGACTAGACTTATGAAGTTCCTCCATCGATTTTAATTTAATGTTCCCGAGGTTCCTGGAGGACTAGGCTCATGAATTTCCATTAGATTTGAATTTAAGGTTTATGAGGTTCCTACAAGACTAGGCTCATGAAGTTCCTTTGGATTCGAATTAAAGGTTCATGAGGTTACTAGAGACTAGGATCATGAAGTTCCTTTGGATTCGGATTAAAGGTTCATGAGGTTCCTAGAGGACTGGGATCATGTAGTCTCTTTATATTCGGATTAAAGGTTCATGAGTTTCCTAAAGGACTATGCTCATGAAGTTTCTCCATCGATTTGAATTTAAGGTTCCCAAGGTTCCTAGAGAACTGTGCTCATGAAGTTCTATCGATTTGGATTTAAGGTTCATGAGGTTCCTAGAAGGCTGTGCTCATGAAGTTCCTTTGAATTTTCATTTAAGATTCATGAGGTTTAAAGAGGACTAGGCTCATGAAGTTCCTTTAGATTCGGATTTAAGGTTCATGAGGTTCACAGAGGACAAGGCTCATGAAGTTCCATCGATTTGGATTTAAGGTTCATGAGGTTCCTAGAGGACTAGGATCATGAAGTTCCATTAGGTTTGAATTTAAGGTTCATGAGGTTCCTAGAAGACTAGGCTCATGAAGTTCCTTCGATTCGGATTAAAAGTTCATCGTGTTCCAAGAGGACTAGGCTCATGAAGTTCCATCGATTCGATTTAAGGTTCATGAGATTCCTAGAAGACTATGCTCATGAAGTTCCTTTCGATTCGCATTAAAGGTTCATGAGGTTCCTAGAGGACTGGGATCATGAATTCCCTTTATATTCGGATTAAAGGTTCATGAGTTTCTTAAAGGACTAGGCTCATGAAGTTCCTCCATTAGATTTGAATTTAAGGTTCCCGAGGTTCCTAGAGGACTAGTCTCATGAAGATCCATCGATTCGATTTAAGGTTCATGAGGTTCCTAGAAGGCTAGGCTCATGAAGTTCCTTTGAATTTTAATTTAAGATTCATGAGGTTCATAGAGGACTGTGCTCATGAAGTTCCTTTGAATTTTGATTGAAGATTCATGACGCTCATAGAGGACTAGGCTCATGAAGTTCCTTTCGATCTGGATTTAAGGTTCATTAGTTTCATAGAGTACTGTGCTCATGAAGTTCCATCGATATGGATTTAAGGTTCATGAGGCTCCTAGAAGACTAGCTTATAAAGATCCTTTTCGATTAAGATTAAAGGTTCATGAGGTTTCTAGAGGACTGGAATCATAAAGTCCCTATATATTCGATTAAAGGTTCATGAGTTTCCTAAAGGACTAGGCTCATGAAGTTCCATCGATTTGGATTTTAGGTTCATGAGGTTCCAAGAGGACTAAGCTCATGAAGTTCTTTCGGATTCGATTTAAGGTTCATAAGTTTCCTAAAGGACTAGGCTCATGAAGTTCCACTGATTCGATTAAAGTTTCATGAGGTTCCTAGAGTACTAGGCTCAAGTTCCTTCATATTTAGATTAAATATTCATGAGGTTCCTAGAAGACTAGGCCCATGAAGTTCCATCGATTTGAATTTAATGTTCATGAGTTTCCATGATAACCGGGCTCATGAAGTTCATTCGATTCGATTTATGGTTCATGGGATTCCTAGAGGATTAGGCTCATGAATTTCCTTTAGATTCGATTTAAAATTCATGAGTTTCCTAGAGGACTAGGCTCATGAAGTTCATTCGATTAGATTAAAGGTTCATGAGCTTCCTAGAAGACTAGGCCCATGTAGTTCCTTCAGAATCGGATTAAAGGTTCATGAGGTTCCTAGAGGACTAGGCTCATGAAGTTCCTTTGGATTCGTATTTAAGGTTCATGAGTTTTCAGAGGACTAGGCTCATAAAGTTCCATCGATTTGAATTTAAGGTTCATGAGGTTCCTAGAGGACTAGGCTCATGAAGTTCCTTCGGCTTTTGATTTAAGGTTCATGATGTTCCTAGAGGACTAGGCTCATGAAGTTCCATTAGATTCGGATTTAAGGATCATGAGGTTCCTAGAATACTAGGCTCACGAAGTTCCTTTGAATTCGATTAAAGGTTCATGAGGTTCCTATAGGACTAGGCTCATGAAGTTACATCGATTTGAATTTAAGGTTCATGAGTTTCCAAGAGGACTAGGCTCATGAAGTTCTAATGTTCGATTTAAGGTTCATAAGGTTCCTATAGGACTAGGATCATGAAGTTCCATCGATTTGGATTTAAGGTTCATGAGTTTCTTTGAAGACTAGATCATGAAGTTCCTTCGATTCGATTTAAGATTCATGAGCTTCCTAGAGGACTAGATCATGAAGTTCCTTTCGATTCATATTTAAGATTCATGAGTTTCCTAGAGGACTAGGCTCATGAAATTCCATTTGATTTAAATTTAAGGTTCATGAGGTTCCTAGAAGACTAGGCTCATGAAGTTCCTCCGTAATCGGATTAAAGGTTATGAGGTTCCAAGAGGACTAGGCTCAAGAAGTTCCATCGATTTGGATTTAGGGTTCATGATATTCCTAGAGGACTAGGCTCATGAAGTTCCTTTAGCTTGGACTTAATGTTCATGATGTTCGTGGAGGACTAGGCCCATGAATTCCCTTCGGATTTAGATTTAAGGTTCATGAGGTTCCTAGAGGACTAGGCTCATGAAGTTCCTTTGGATTCGGATTAAAGGTTCATGAGGTTCCAAGAGGACTAGCTCATGAAGTTCCATTAGATTCGATTTAAGGTTCATGAGATTCCTAGAATACTAGGCTCATGAAGTTCCTTTGGGATTAAAGGTTCATGAGGTTCCTAGAGGACTAGTGTTAGACCCTTAACATGGGTGACTCGCTAGGCTCGGCAGCGGCCGAGTCACTGGACTTGGTGTGCAAAGATGGTAGGATGTGTGTTCGGGTGAAGCATGTCCAGTCATGTCTAATTTTGACGAAATGATGGTGTGGATGGTGGCTAAGGTCCCGATTAGCTTGTTATTTTCAATGACCGAGAAGTCCCACGAGTTTCACTTGGATGACCATCCGAGCATTGAGAGGATGCTTTCGCTAATGGCCGCTTGAGTTGTCAAAGGGACGCGTTGCTGAAGTATGCAAAAATGAGTAAGGAGTTGCGTACTTATCACTGCTCCATAAGTCATTGGTTATCCGCCTCAATGACTTAGTGGCCGGTTTACTTGTATATAGTTTACTTCAGCTTTTTTCGCTTTATGACCATTGTAAATATTTGTCGGGTTAAGTTGTGTTTGGTTATTTTCCTAGCAAGCGGGGATGTCCGCTTTCATATGTATGTAATTATGTCATGGCGTTAAGTTAGGCATATTATGTATATATGTAAAATGTTAGACTAAGTTGCCGATTCAAAGGTAGGAGACTTGAATGTTGAAGCCGATTCAACTACCGGGATGGTTTGAAGTACGAGTCGCCTTATCATCGAGGTTTATCTGATGGGGATCAATCAAAGTGATCCAAATGAAGGGTGAACCAAAGCTACATTGCAAACTAAGGCGAACTTTTTTCTAAGTATCATGTTTAAGGGCTACACTTCTAGTCCGACGAGGACGCCGGTTTCTTTTAGTGGGGAGGTTTGTTAGACCCTTAACATGGGTGACTTCTGGGCTCGGCAGCGGCCGAGTCAGTGGATCAGGCCTCACCGGGCGTGGCACGACACTAAGGCACTGGAATGAAAAGTGATTCGAGGCTTCGGCAAGTGTGAGGCTTAGCTAAGACATGGAATCAAGACAATCTCGTGTTACTTTGAGGTTTTTGGGCTAGTTCAAGGCCGGAGGCAGTGAGTGACTCTCGCCTTTCAATGGTTACCGCCATCACTGTGGTTTATCCGTCTAAGCCTATTATAGGGGGAGGTAGTTACCGAGGGCCATGCCCAAGGGGTGACCCAAGGTGCTCGGCCAAGGACTTGGCAAGGTGCCGACTTGCCATGGGGTTGGGTCATGGGTCGATCCGAGGTGAAACCCGACCGATCGACCGACCCGACCGACGAACACTTCGGGCGCTGACAAGGCCTGGGTTGTGTGCCCACGGCCGAGAGGGTTCGGCCGTGCTAGGCGGACCTCTTCAAAATCTGGACAAGTGCACTAGTTGATGGACATTTGTGCACACTTGCGACAAAGGCCTGGGCCGTGTGCCCCTGGCCGAGAGGATTCGTCCGTGCCGGGCGGACGGCCTAAGGGTTCGCAAGGGACGGACCATGTGCGGACATATGCGACCTTTTTCGGATCATTGGGGGCAAGACTCGGAATGTGCAAGTGGTCGGGCACTTGTGCATAATTCTATGGGAATTGGCTCTGACCATATGGGAACAAGACTTGGGCGCGAGGGAACGCCAGATTTGGCGCGCACGAGCTTGGCATTGACGGTTCGAGACTCGCTACTTAATCATGGCGCTTGCATGGGGCGGTTATGAGGTAGTTCCGTGCAACGACATGACGGAACTGTTACTTGGAGCAGCCAGCGGAAACGCTTTCAAGCGGTTATGAGACGGGCGGGCACACGCCAAAGATATGGGCAAGCATTGGTGGATCGCCTGCGCTGTGGAGGCCGATCCATCAGACGGCTATGGACGGTTACGAGCAAGCTGTTGCGACGGTTATGGGTTCTAGAAGACCTTGTACGCGGCAAGACAAGGCAAATGCGGGCGAAGTTGCCGAAATCGCCGACAAGTGGCAGGACGATGGTGGTCTTTTTTGCCACGCTGGCCGACACGTGGAGTGTCGAGCTGAACCTAGCGGTTGGGGTTGTCAACCGATGTAGTCCTTTGCTTGGGCTATAAATAGGTGCTTTTGTACAATTTTGTAGGCAGCGAGAGGGATCGTGAGATCTGAGAGTTGTACAGCGAGGCCTTTTTCCTTGTTTATTGAGAGTGCAAATAATATTCAAGGTTGGGGAATTGTCCCCGTAAATTGTGTGTGCCTTTACGTGTTTCGATAGTGTTCCGCTGCATACTCCTTCAAACACTAAAGGTGGCCTTGGGCTGTAACTCTGATCGGGCTAAACACGAGTGTCGTGAGGTAAACACGAGTGTTTGGTGAGGATCAAGGCCGATCGTTGTTGTGCGACAATCGCAGCCGGCACGGGAGGAATTTTCGGCGAAAATTCTAGTCCATTCGACCCGGATAGCTTTGGTATCGAGCCCCATTGGTGGGTTCTCGAGGAAAGGTTGCCGCGTTATGGCACCTCGAGATGCAAGAGATGCGGATCGCAGAGATGAGATCGTGGCTTGGGACGAGAGGATTCAAAGGTTGAGACTTTGATGGGGCAACCTCCACCAGCCCGGTTGTAGCAAAGAAGCTGATCGGATCTCATTGCCGGAGACCAATTTCAAAACTCCGTGCTATGGCGGGCGATTCCGTAAATCCGTGGATGAAATCCCTAATTTCGTGGAAGGAAGGCTCGTGACGGCTCAAGAGGAGATAAGTTCCGTAAGCGAGGCGCTGGATGTCCGGCCGGGTGCAACAAGGACGAATGCAGTTGTTGAGGATGGCGGTTATCGGTCATGGGAGTCAAGGAAACTCGTCATCTTCATCCGTGTTCAAGATGCCCGATCCAAAACCATTTGCGGCGAGAAGCGCCAAAGAATTGAGAACTTCCTTCGGGACATGGAAACTTACTTTCATGCCGCACATGTTCCAAGTGAGGAGAAGGTTTCATAGCCAAGATGTACCTTACCGTGACGCCAAGTTGTGGTGGCATACGCGCTACTAAGGCGCAAATGCCGATCGTGAGAAGATTGGTTCGTGGGAAATGTTGAAACAGAACTCAAGGAGCAGCCTCGCCGTAACGTATCGTGGGTTGTGACGTGAGGCCCTTCGTGAGCCGAGACACAAAGGGACCGTCGGGAATATGTGAAACGGTTCAAGACGCTGCTGTTGGATGTGAAAGATATGTCTAAGAAGACAAGGTGTTCAATTTCATGGTCGGATTACAACCTTGGGCACAAACCGACCGAGAAGGCAAGGTGTCAAGGATTTGCAATTTGCCATGGTCACGCCGATCGATTGACGGACTATCGGGTTGGTGGCCCAGTGCCCTAACAAGGAAAGAAGGGTGCCGAAAGGGCAAAGGCAAGATTGATGGTTTGAGAGCTACTAAAGAGATAACAGGCAAAGCCGAGGATCGCCTCACCAATAACGCGGACCGAATGAAGAAGGGTTGTTTTATCCGCAGTGGTGATCATCGAATGAGGGATTTCCCAAAGCCGGAAGGTTGAACGCTATCTTGTGCGAAGAAAATGGCGACGAGGATGATGTCAAACCGGGTCGGCTTGGGGTAATGCGCTTAATGCATGAAATGCCTAAAAGGTCCCGAATAATGCTTGTGGCGCAGGCAGACATCGTGGAAGCCTCCGCCACAATGTGGAACTAATGGTGCTCATCGAGCACTGTGCCGGCATGGCGATAAATGGTTGGCCGAAGGACAAGTTGGTGCGGGTTTATGGCTGATTTGTCCCTGACGTTGAAGATCCTTGCATCGTGGTCCTGCTCGTGTCAAGGGGTGATTGATGCGGCTCAAATGTCGCTTAAGGTGCGAGGTCGGAAAGTCAAGTTGCTTAAATTCATGCAAAGACAACTTTTTGCATTTGGTTGGGATGCTATTCGACGACTTGGATCGATACGTGGTTGAGTAAGGATTTGTTTTCCATACATTCATATGTTGAATATATTTTGTTGGTTCCTACTATGTTTTTCCATTTTTGAACTTGGTGTGCAAAGATGGTAGGATGTGTGTTCTGGGTGAAGCATGTCCGGGTCATGTCTAATTTTGACGAAATGATGGTGTGGATGGTGGCTAAGGTCCCGATTAGCTTGTTATTTTCAATGACCGAGAAGTCCCACGAGTTTCGCTTGGATCACCATCCGAGCATCGAGAGGATGCTTTCGCTAATGGCCGCTTGAGTTGTCAAAGGACGCGCTGCTGAAGTATGCAAAAATGAGTAAGGAGTTGCACTTATTACTCGCTCCGTATAAGTCATTGGTTATCCGCCTCAATGACTTAGTGGCCGGGTTTACTTGTATATAGTTTACTCGCTTTTTTCGCTTTTATGACCATTGTAAATATTTACCGGGTTAAGTTGTGTTTGGTTATTTTCCTAGCAAGCGGGGATGTCCGCTTTCATATGTATGTAATTATGTCGAAGTGGCGTTAAGTTAGGCATATTATGTATATATGTAAAATGTTAGACTAAGTTGCCGATTCAAAGGTAGGAGACTTGAATGTTGAAGTCGATTCACTGGGCCTACTGGGATGGTTTGAAGCACGTAGCTATCTTATCATCGAGGTTTATCTGATGGGGATCAATCAAAGTGATCCAAATAAGGGTGAACCAAAGCTACATTGCAAACTAAGGCTTAACTTTTTTCTAAGTATCATGTTTAAGGGCTACACTTCTAGTCCGACGAGGACGCCGGTTTCTTTTAGCGGGGAGGTTTGTTAGACCCTTAACATGGGTGACTTCTGGGCTCGGCAGCGGCCGAAGTCGGGCGGATCAGGCTGATCGGGCGTGGCACGACACTAAGGCACGGGAATGAAAAGTGATTTGGAGGCTTCTGGCAAGTGTGAGGCTTAGCTAAGACATGGAATCAAGACAATCTCGTGTTACTTTGAGGTTTTGGGCTAGTTCAAGGCCGGAGGCAGTGAGTGACTCCTCGCTTTTCAATGGTTACTGCCATCACCAGGGTTTATCCGTCTAAGCCTATTATAGGGGGGGAGGTAGTTACTGAGGGCCATGCCCAAGGGGTGACCCAAGGTGCTCGGCCAAGGACTTGGCAAGGTGCTGGGACTTGCCATGGGGTTGGGTCACGGGTCGATCCGGAGGTGAAACCCGATCGATCGGACCGACCCGACCGACGAACACTTCGGCGCGACAAGGCCCGGGTTAGGCGCCATCCGCTGACTAGCCAACCGCACTGATAAAGAAGCCAAAGCGACGCACCTACCGAATTCCACGACTTCGCCAGCCAAGCATTATGTTCCAACTCCCTTGCCCACGGCCGAGAGGGTTCGGCCGTGCTAGGCGGACCTCTTCGAAAATCGGACAAGTGCACTAGTTGTTGGACATTTGTGCACACTTGCGGACAAAGGCCTCGGCCGTGTGCCCCTGGCCGAGAGGATTCGGCCCGTGCCGGGCGGACGGCCAAGGGTTCGTAAGGGACGGACCATGTGCGACATATGCGACCTTTTTCGGATCATCGGGGGCAAGACTCGGGAATGTGCAAGTGGTCGGGCACTTGTGCATAATTTATGGGAATTGCCTCGACCATATGGGAACAAGACTTGGCGCGAGTGAACGCCAGATTTGATGCGCACGAGCTTGGCATTGACGGTTCGAGACGGTTACGAATCATGGCAGCTTGCAAGGGGCGGTTATGAGGTAGTTCTAGGCAATGACATGACGGACGGTTACTTGGAGCAGCTTGTGCGGAAACGGTTCCAAGCGGTTATGAGACGTGGGCACACGCCAAAGATATGGGCGCTACTTCAGTGGATCGCCTGTGTCACGGGTGCGGCTCACCGAGGTTCAGCCGCCGACTCCGTGGCACAATCACGAATCACCAGGCGCCTAGGAGACTTCCGAGTCTCCGTCCGGCTACCATCTACGAGATTTCATATAATACCAACATTAGAGATATCATGCATCGGTCCATCAGGCTGCGTAAGATGCTAGGCACCCACCGCCCTTTGCCTCCGACCAACTAAGGGCCGTATCTCATACCCTTCAATCTTAACCGGCAATGGCACTCGGCACTAAGGGTCACTCGCATGCCCGAAGTGCAATTCCTCGTGCTCGACACTCACTGACTTCCTAGGTGCAGACTTGGCGCCTTGAGAGTACCTCACTCGAGACGGACAACCTTTAGATCTCGCTTAGATTCAAGCCATCAATAGATATTTGCCCTCACGATGTTTGGAACTACTTCGCATACCGACATATTACCTTCAATCCGCAATGTGGTGTTGTCTCGCAACCACATGTACAAGCCAACGATCCTCGCAAAGATAGCCGAACCGATAGCTAATGCTTACGAGTAAGCTCACGAGGCGTATGATTTAAATGCGTGCCTCGATTGCCCTATCGACATAGAGGAAGTGTATATGGCCGACGGCATCCCTCCGGCCACACTTTAGCCTCAATGCCAACCTTAAGCCCAACGCAACACTGTGTCCTACGCCGCCCTAACGATTTCCAACTCGCCGGGAACTCCTCGCACACTTCGAATGCTTAGAGTTGGCTCCCTAGAGGCCCCCTACCTCTAGAAAGATTGCACGCTTGGTGCTCGACAAAGACGAGGAAGGCCGGCCGCTTGCCCACCATTGCCCATCTAAGGACTGTCCCCCCTATAATAGGCTTAGACAAATATTCTCTTGTAATTGCACTAGACATCGATTGCCGAGGAACCACATCGGTGTAACTTCCTCATCCGAACTCCAAATCCTTATCCGCTTGAACCGCTGAGTAGCTTACAACATTATCTATAAGTCCTCAAAGTTTCAGCCCCATCCGATACTGAGGAGTGAGGAATTGCCTCTGCAATATTCTGAAACTACGATAATGCCACCGCACCGCAAAGATCTTGATCCTTCGCATCGCTCGCTACTCAAACGGAACTGCCTAGTTGTGAAACTTGGTGGAGATCTTCCCAACACTCCAAGGAACTCCCCATAACAAGCATTTCACGAAACTCTTATCCTAAAGCCCACTGCTCCACGACACAAGGCTCTGCCGCGCACGGACACACCCGGACGCCACCACCGCCGCACGCCCCAACCTTATTCGTGTCGCAGGCAACTATCCAACATAATCCTTTGTAAGTCCGGGCAATCCCGGTAATCAATAATATGGAAAGCGCTCGTGACATCCTCCTCTCGATCCGCTGACGCCCTCGCCAACGCATGCACACACAACTCGGCCCATGTACATGCGCGCCCATCTCATCATGAAAATACTTGGGCAACGAACCCGACACTCTACCTCCATCTCTCAACTCGTGTGCCTCTCAAAGACAACACTCTTAGTTCCATCAAGTGGCGCCTTCTTGTAAAGTCTGAGGCCCAACTCAAGAACGCCGCACGGCAACTCGATGATCGCAATTTCGCCGCCGCCCGCAACTCTTGCGCCGCGCATTCAAACTCATTGCTCGTAGGGATGCAAGGCATGCGATCAATGCACTCTCCTCCTCTCGGATGTTGCCGCCTCAAGACACACCTCACTATAATCTTGGCAGAATCATTCTCTCCATGCCTCGATATAACCAAAACCAACCGATGGTGTCGATCGCCACTCTAGCTCAAATCAAGTCACTCCTCATTGTCAAGTCCGAGACTAGCTACAAGTTCTCCGAATTAAACCGGTCGATTTGCGAACATCCGGAGTACATGATACTTCTAAGAGTGCTCACTAACACCAAGAACCCATCCAAAGGAGCCTTGCGCTCCGCTCAAATACCACCGCGGCCGCCTCTCAAAAATCCTTACTAAACATACACCATAAAACGGATTCCGAATTCTATCAAGGACGAGCCAAACCTAATCAAACTCGTAAGACAAGTGCCCTCTAGCACAAGTCGAAAGAGGCTCGCACGGCCGCTCACAGATCACTACTCGCCCTCGTGCCACCGCACTTCTACGGCAAGGAGCTTGAAGGTCAGACGCGTGATCAACGCACCCTCCCCGTCGAAGGTGGCCTAACTCTCAGACACCGCATCACCGCCTTCACCGGCGTGATTTAAACTCGCGGGTTGGTCTCGCCGGTCATCCGACTCGCACGAAGACACGAACCTGTGCCCTCCGGCCTAACTCGTAACTCCGGCCATCCGGCCTTATTGCTCAACGCACAATTGTGTACTCAGACGGCACACCTCATCCGGCTTGCTCCCATCGTAAATTCATCAACCAATAGGTCCCATTAATTGGCTTCCAAATCACTTCCAAGAACAAATTATCTCAGATCAAGCCACATGTGTGTCCCGGATGGACACACCTCTTCAGAACTAAGGAGCCCAATGCTCCGTATAACTCACCCTTTCGTAAAATCCTCAACCACAGAGCCCATACTCTAGGCTTTGGAATCCCCTTAAGGAACATCATTCTCGAATCAGCCCATTTCTCTGGGGTCCGGCCCTCCCCACTCATGCTGGAGGCCGACTCCGAATCTCTTGTCCCTCATAGACCATCGGGACATGCAACACCACACTTGGAGCATGCCCATTCTCATATCCGCCCGACTAACCAGAAGACCGAACACTCCACTCTTGCAACTCCCGTGGTGGTCAGTGTTACGATTGCACCTCATGTGCGAAAGCGCCATGCATACCAATTCAAATCTCTTAGTAACCAATGCACCTCAAGTGTCGTGGCGCTTGTGCGCACTAAGATTAAGCCCAAGCTTTGCACTCCGAACGTGCCGTGGCGGTTTCCTCAGATCAAGTTCTCGCCCAAATAGGTCTCAAACCCAAATCACCTCTCAATCGCGGGCGCCACGCAAACATGGCCGCAACTCTGCGTACGTGGCTATCAGACACCACTCCGCCACCGCATGTCTCCTTCTAGAGATTGTTGTTGCCCAAAATATTTATCCGAAGATTAATATCACTGAAGACGGACAACAAACAACAATTATGGAGCACTTCCGAGAGAAGATAAATAATACAAGATTTGCCGGGTTTGTTAGGCCCGGCTTGAATGCTCTCGCAAGATGTTATTAATACAAATATTCGTGGATACAAGTATTAATGAGAGAAATCTAAATACAATGAGTGTAAAAAGACTCATAATCCGGCTCTGAGCGAAGCTCTGTTCTTCGTCCCCGACGGTGATCTCGCTCGAGGAGATGGGCCGGGAGAAGTAAGACCGAAAGAAAGTCATGCCAAGAGTTGAGATTAGCCAAGTGCTTGATGTTTGCTTCGTGTTGTATGCTCAAATCGTGAGGTTGCGTAAGGAAGTCAAGATGTATGCCAAAATCTCTGCTCAAAGGCGTAAGAGTTTCGTCCTCGGACAAGTGCCGGGAGCCTTGTTTATATAGGGACAAATGTCCCGTCTCCAGAGGGCCGATCGCCCGCGGCTAATATAATAATGTGCCGATCTCTGGGCCGTTGGGCTAAAGTCCAAGAAAGATGCCGGCCGTCGGCTAAAGTCCAAGGAAAAGGCCGCCACACTGGCGGTCCAATTAGAGCCATCACGTGTCCTAATCACCAACATGTGGCCCTACCGACAAGCTTTCGGCGGTTTGTCGGCCGGGTGGAGGGAATCACGCTTTGGTCAATGGCCCGAGATTCGCGGATCTTGTCTCGGCCTCGCACGTGGTGCCGCCTAAGGTTCGGCCTTAGACGACCGGGAGGCCTTCTGGGCCGATCGACATGAGCGGCCGCCTCTAGCCGATCATCCGAGGTCGCCATCGCCAGCTGGATGGAGATCGCCAAGGGTAGGTCGCCAGTGCCGAGAGACGGCCGATCGCTAAGGGTCGGCCGCCGAGTACCGAGAGGCGATCGCCTTGATGTCGATCGCCGCACCGGATTCGCCCCGACCTTCTGGCTGGGCCTAGCATGTCCGCCGGGCTAAGGCTTGGTCTCCGTGTCCTTGGCCGCCGGGCAAGTCGGTCGCCGGTCCTCCTAGGCGATCGCCATTTAAGGTGTTAATTCTTGACACAACAATTGCCCTCACCTTGCTCCTATGTTGAAGACATGGGGCGAGGTGGTTCTTGCCGGTGATCGTGTAAGGATGAGGATGGGCGACCGAGCCGACTTAGACTCGTACTTGGGCTATCATAGTCGATCGGCTTAGCTATCTTTCGGTCTTGTACCCGCAAAAAACAACATTGGCCGATCCTCATGGAAACTTGGTGGTTTCGCTTGTTTGAGAAATCGCACAATCGCGGAGATCGATGGACCGACTCCATGACCGTGTCTTGGTGCGCGAAGACATTGAGTGTCCCGTGACTCACTTTATTATGAGGGTCCTCTCACAGCCGCGCCGCCTTGTATTTAAACGAAGAGCGTGCGGTCTCGGCCTAGAGGAGTCCTTGCGCTGGGCTTCTGATGAATCAACTCCACGCCCGCGGCTTGTTAGCTCGTTTCCACCTAGGCCACCATGGAGATGGCCGACCTCGACGGTACGTTGAGACGGGTTGTGGCATGTGTCCACCGACATCGTTGGAGGGCCCTCCGACCACGCCGGCCTCGTATTTAAACGAAGGACGGCGATCTCTACCAAAGGGGACCTTGCATGGCCGAAGCACCTGCTCCATCGACCGCTGTGACCATGGCTTTATGATGTGCGGTGGAGGCGATCTTATGCCTTAGTCCGTCATGTTATATGCCGGATCAGAGATGGCGATCGTGTCCACCGGGTTGCCGGCGATGATGTTGCGATCCGCCTAAGATCGGCGATCGCTGCGGCCGCATCGCTTTATTCGTAGGTCGAAATTGGCGATCGGGCGCGCTAGTCACTCATGTTAGAATGGATCAGAGGCGGGATCGAGTCCTCCGGCCTGGGCAGTAGCGACGGGCCGGAGACTGGAGGTCGCCGCGGGTGCCGATCGTTCTACTCCTAAAGCCAAGAAGAAGCCTTTGCCTCGACAGAAATCATGCGGCTCGCCCTAATGCCGCGTAGGTCGTCTGCAGGGTCTTCGTGAGATGCTCGAACATAGGCGAGAAGCCCCGAAACCTCCTAGACTGCTGAGAGGGCGGTCTCATCGCCACGGCTCGCCGCTGAGGATGATCATGTCAACCCTGGCCGATGTAGACCGAGCCGACTCTGCTCTCCTTGCTCGATCCGCCACATGCGATGGGGACCTTCTGCCGAGCGGCCCCGGTGGCGAAGTATTCCGTGAAGACGTGCGCCACCGTAAAGGAGCCATGGACCGAGGTGGCAATGTGGTGTACCACCGGTGGGCGAGGTCGCCTAGCGCCGAGGGAACATTCGGCACCGGTCGCCTCGATGCCCCACACCCGGCCATGTAGATGTTGAACTTGTGCAGTGTGCTAGGGGGTCCGATCGCCCGGTACACGGTGTCCGAGGAGGAGCGATCTTGTGCCGCACCGGGCGAGCTCGATGTCGATCGCGAGCGGCTCGCCGGCGCGGCGATCGCCTTGGTGGCGCCGCACCGATTGCAGGAGCGCCTTCATGTCGCCGATCCGACGCTGAATCACGGCGATCGCCGCGGCCGCTATGGATCGCCTCGATCGGGGCCGAGGCGATCGTGGTACCGATCTCGGATCCGCCGCCGACCTCGGGAATTTGGCGAACGGGAGCTGTGCGGCCGGATCGCCTTGTGGAGCCGGGTAGGCCGAGCTCTGTGACGGACACCAACTCCGCTGCCTCGTAGCCGGGCCGATCGCCTTGGCCGCTGTGTCGGGTCACCGCCTGTGCGATCGAAGACAGAGGTGCCCCGCCGCGAGCGCCTCTTCATGCGACGGAGCCTCCCGCGATCGCCGCCCAAGAACACCTTGAGCTTCCGCTGACTTCGGCGGGAGACCGAGGGGGTGATAGCAGGAGGCGCGCCGAGAGCACTCCGCCGCTCTAAGGGCGGCGGCGGCCTCTTCGATCTGCTCATTGCGTGCGAACCGACGAGCGAGAGGCTCGCCGCCGCCCGACGGGATCGAGCGCCCGATCACAAGGCCGCTTTCCACCATCGGGCCGCGCTCGACCGACGGAATCGGGGTCCGCCGGTCGGGCTTTCTTCGACGCGAGGCTAAGACATGTTTTCAAGGATTTCTTTGAAGTGCAGCGAGTGTCACTTCAGATCCGCCCGAGAACAAAGTGAGTGTTCTTCGGGACGGTAGGTATAAAAATTGAGGGTTGATGCCCTTCTTCTAGCGCCAATTGTTGTTGCCCAAAATATTTATCCGAAGATTAATACTGAAGACGGACAACAAACAACAATTGGAGCACTTCCGAGAGAAGATAAATAATACAAGATTTGCCGGGTTTGTTAGGCCCGGCTTGAATGTTCTCGCGAGATGTTATTAATACAAATATTCGTGGATACAAGTATTAATGAGAGAAATCTAAATACAATGAGTGTAAAAAGACTCGTTAATCCGGCTCTTGAGCGAAGCTCGTTCTTCGTCCCCGCCGGTGATCTCGCTCGAGGATATGGGCCGGGAGAAGTAAGACCGAAAGAAAGTCGCTGCCAAGAGTCGAGATTAGCCAAGTGCTTGATGTTTGCTTCGTGTTGTATGCTCAAATCGTAAGGTTGCGTAGGAAGTCAAGATGTATGCCAAAATCTCTTGTCAAAGTGTAAGAGTTTCGTCCTCGACAAGTGCCGGAGCCTTGTTTATATGTGGACAATGGTCCCGTCTCAGAGTGGCCGATCGCCCGGCTAACATAATAATGTGCCGATCTCCCGGGTCATGGGCTAAAGTCCAAGAAAGATGCCGGCCGCCGGGCTAAAGTCCAAGGAAAAGGCCGCCACACTGGCGGTCCAATTAGGAGCCATCACGTGTCCTAATCGGGCCAACATGTGGCCCTACCGACAAGCTTTGGCGGTTTGTCGGCCGGGTGGAGGGAATCACAAGCTTTGGTCAATGGCCCGAGATTCGCGGATCTTGTCTCGGCCCTTGCACGTGGTGCCGCCTAAGGTTCGGTCTTAGCCGACCGGGAGGCCTTCTGCCGATCGACATGAGCGGTCGCCTCTAGCCGATCATCCGAGGTCGCCATCGCCTGGGATGGAGATCGCCAAGGGTAGGTCGCCAGTGCGGAGAGACGGCCGATCGCCAAGGGTCGGCCGCCGAGTACCGAGAGGCGATTGTCTTGATGTCGATCGCCGGCACCGGATTCGCCCCGACCTTCGGCCGCAACCTAGCATGTCCGCCGGGCTAAGGCTTGGTCTCTGTGTCCGCTTGGCCGCCGGCGCAAGAAGCCTGGCCGCCGGTCCTCCTAGGCGATCGCGGTCAAGGTGTTAATTCTTGACACAACAGAGATCAAGATGTCTAATAAGCCCACAAAATTAGGCCAACATACAGTTTCTGATCAGATTACACCAACACCGTTACTCACGCGTCCGTAATTTACCGATGAGAATGTTCCCCTCACATTAACCAACTGCCAACCGTACTCGCAGAGAAAAAAAATATAGTCCTTAAACACGTCGTAACCCGGGTACTACCATTCGCCGAAATCACTAATGCCAACAACTCGCACTGAACAAAGCTTTCGAACATCACCGACAGAAACCAAACAACCAGGGTACTACCATTCGCCCAATTGCAAAGCCAACTCGAGGAACTACCATTCGCTCAAGTCCCACTGCCAACTTAATTCTCAACTCTGCCACAATACGTAAGAACGCACTGCAAGCCCTTCGCCGAAATGCCACTACAATGGCTAATCAAAAAAATTTGGCACAATTTTGGTATCCGGTTCGCAAGGGGAAGCAAGATATTCAACAAAGCTCGACCGAACCCCGGATGCGACATTCCAAGGCTCCGATACCACCTGCCACGGGGTGCGGCTCACTAAGGTTCAGGCCGTCGACCTGCGTGCGGATCACGAATCACCAGGCGCCTAGGAGACTTCCGAGTCTCCGTCCGGCTACCATCTACGAGATTTCATATAATACCAACATTAGAGATATCATGCACTGGTCCATCAGGCCGCGTAAGATGCTAGGCACCCACCGCCCTTTGCCTCCGACCAACTAAGGGCCGGTATCTCATACCCTTCAATCTTAACCGCAATGGCACTCGGCACTAAGGGTCACTCGCATGCCCGGTGCACCTCGTGCTCGACACTCACTCGGGACTTCCTAGGTGCAGACTTGGCGCCCTTGAGAGTACCTCACTCGAGACTGACAACCTTTTAGATCTCGGCTTAGATTCATGCCATCAATAGATATTTGCCCCTCACGATGTTTGGGACTACTTCGCATACCGACATATTACCTTCAATCCGCAATGTGGTGTTGTCTCGCAACCACATGTACAAGCCAACGATCCCCGCAAAGATAGCCGAACCGATAGCTAATGCTTACGAGTAAGCTCACGAGGCGATGATTTAAATGCGTGCCTCGATTGCCCTATCGACATAGAGGAAGTGTATATGGCCGACGGCATCCCTCCGGTCACACTTTAGCCTCAATGCCAACCTTAAGCCCAACGCAGAACACTGTGTCCTACGCCGCCCTAACGATTTCCAACTCGCCGGGAACTCCTCGCACACTTCGAATGCTTAGAGTTGGCTCCCAGAGGCCCCCTTACCTCTAGAAAGATTGCACGCTTGGTGCTTGACAAAGACGAGGAAGACCGGCCGCTTGCCCATCATTGCCCATCTAAGGACTCGCTTCTATAATAGGCTTAGACAAATATTCCCTTGTAATCGCACTAGACATCGATTGGCCGAGGAACCACATCGGGTGTAACTTCCTCATCCGAACTCCAAATCCTTATCTCGCTTGAACCGTAGAGTAGCTTACGACATTATCTATAAGTCCTCAAAGTTTCAGCCCCATCCGATACTCGAGGAGTGAGGAATTGCCTCTGCAATATTCTCAAACTATGATAATGCCACCGCACCGCAAAGATCTTGATCCTTCGCATCGCTCGCTACTCAAACGGAACCGTCTAGTTGTGAAACTTGGTGGAGATCTTCCCAACACTCCAAGGAACTCCCCATTACAAGCATTTCACGAAACTCTTATCCTAAAGCCCACTGCTCCACGACACAAGGTCCCGATCGCGCACGGACACACTCCGACGCCGACCATCGCCGCACGCCCCCAACCTTATTCGTGTCGCAGGCAACTATCCAACATAATCCTTTGTAAGTCCGGGGCAATCCCGGTACTCCGAATAATATGGAAAGCGCCCTATGACACCGTGCTGTGTGGAGGCCGATCCATCAGACGCCATGGACGGTTACGAGCAAGCGGCGACGGTTGCAGACGATTCCGTAAGACCTCAGACGCGGCAAGACAAGGCAAATGCGGGCGAAGTTGCCGAAATCCGCCGACAAGTGGCGGACGCATGGTGGTCTTTTTACACGCGCCGACACGTGGAGTGTCGAGTCAACCCAGCGGTTGGGGTTCTCAACCGATGTAGTCCTTTGCTCGGCTATAAATAGGTGCTTGCACAATTTTGTAGGCAGCGAGAGGGATCGTGAGAGCCGAGAGTTGTACAATGAGGCCTTTTCCTTGTTTATTGAGAGTGCAAATAATATTCAAGGTTGGGAATTGTCCCCGTAAATTGTGTGTGTGCCTTTACGTGTTTCGATAGTGTTCCGCCGCATACTCCTTCAAACACTAAAGGTGGCCTTGGGTCAGAATCGATCGGCTAAACACGAGTGCCGTGAGGTAAACACGAGTGTTTGGTGAGGATCGAAGGCTGACTGGGTTGTTGTGCGGACAATCGCGCCGCACGGGGAGGAATTTTCGCGAAAAATTCTAGTCCGGTTCGGACTCGTGACAACTAGATCATGAAGTTCCTTTATATTCGGATTAAAGGTTCATGAGTTTCCTAAAGGACTAGGCTTATGAAGTTCCTCCATTGATTTTAATTTAATGTTCCCGAGGTTCCCGGAGGACTAGGCTCATGAATTTCCATTAGATTCAATTTAAGGTTTATGAGGTTCCTACAAGATTAGGCTCATGAAGTTCCTTTCGATTCGAATTAAAGGTTCATGAGGTTCCTAGAGACTAGGTGAAATGCCCGGTTATCCCCTAAGCCAATAACCATTTAATACCTAAATGCGCTTATATAATATGCATTATGAAAGCATGGCATACAAGTAGACATTTCATGAGCATGAATAATCATGCTATGTCCATTCGCATTATGTTTTATACGACATGTTAATTATCTCCGCTAACATGATAAAGGTCATTGTGAGATGTTTTGTTGCAAAGAGGAGCTCATTTTCAAGAAGGGAGATAGATGTGCTAAATGATTATAAAATAATAATTGTAATACCCTATAAAATTCAAAGACTTAATAATGTGCTATTTATTTTGCTAATGGTCATGGATTTCAATAATTACAAGTTGTCCGATACCCTGACCGACACGTTCCTAGCATAAATGAAGAAAAGATTTTAAAATAAATTATAAGGATTATTTTAGAATTTATGAAAGTAATTTCAATGTTCCACGATTTTGATACGATAAAATTTCATTACGTAACACTTATATCGCAAAATAATATTAAATTATTATTTTAATATTATTGAAAATTGGTTCCGAGCATATCGAAGATTTAACTCAGATTTAGTCCGAACAGTCGGAAAATCAAATTCGACATCGGAAGGGGTCGAACCTACCGAGCTAAGTTTAAGGACTTTTGCCGGCCACCTCCGGACACGCCGATCGACAATCACGGCCATGACCGATGAAGCTTCTAGGCCACTATCCGGATAAGGTCGTCTAAATGTCTGGATAAGGTCGGTCATGACCGATGTAAGCTTCGACCACTATCCTGATAAGGCCGCCCACTGTCTGATAAGGTCGGTCACGACCGACAGAGCTTCTGCCACCGTCCTGATAAAGTTTCCAATGTCCGGTAAGGTTGATTTTCAACCGATTTTGTGCACTTATTTATACATGTTATCGGACGTGGTTTTGTACATATCATATATTATTTTGAATCGTGAACCTCTACTTTAAAACGCCCAAATATATTTTCCTTCCAAAATTATAAAAGCCACAAAATCCCGATCAAACAGATAGCTCAAATTTGACAGTTTTTCAAAGGTGTTTGATAAAAGTCCCCAAAGAGGTTTCAGATTTTCTTCAAGGATTTTAGCACATCCATCTATAGAAACTGATCTTTTCACATCAACAGGCACAGGACATGAGGTAAGATGATGCTTTTCCCTGCTGTATCATAAGGATCATATATTGATTGAGATTTGCATATGTGACTGTTATTGAACGATCATGCATAACATGTGTATGTGAAAGAATGTTTAAGAACGGGAAGTATGGTACTTGATTGATGGAGGGTAGGCATGGGACGCAGGGGACCGCGGACCTAACACATGGTGGCAAATACTTACAAAGTCGGTCAAGGAAACCCACACTCGAATGAAAATGTTGAATACGGCTAATACCATTGGTTGAAAACCAAAGATGGGAACCCCGTATACATCTTTATTGGCCAATGATATGAACAGTTCTCAAAACCATGGCCTATCACTATCAATGAGTACTACACTTCAAGGGTACCCAAGAAAGGATTTTACAAGAACATGACTATATATATATATAGTAGTTATTTGTTGATAAATGTGATATGTGATACTTTGCTATTAAGTCTCATCTTACCGAGCCATTAGCTCATTAGATTCTTATGATACAGTGATGATGCTCATGTTTAGGAGTTGACTATCTTCTTCAAGGTTGATAGCCTGAGACTTGTCTATATGCCATTCCCACTATTTCGCCTCTCTGGAAGACTATGCTTTGTTTTTAATAAGATCACTCGTTGTGGTTTTGTTATGTATTAAACTTAAGGTTGTGTAATGTTTGAATAAATAATACCGTTTGCATTATTTCCTTGAGTACTCGCATTACCAAATCTACTTTTATTGGTTTTCAAAGTTTAAAAGCGTGAGACTCCCCAACTTAGTAGCATGGAACCCTTTGCGGTTTGGTCGCTAGGTTAGGGGTGTTACGCTTGTGGTATCTGAGCGAAGGTTTAAATCTTTCCCGCATGTAAGATGGCATATGGACATTCTCGATCAAGGATATAGTCAACTTTTATCTATTAAGTATTTTGTTTAATAGATTACAATATATTAGTTGTCATCATCATTGTTATGTGATCGTTATCGCTTATGAATGAGTGAGATCGGGCAAGACAACGGATGTGATGGCACCCAAAAGAAAGGCAAGAGATGACCCAAATCCAAACCATAACCTTCTTGAGAATCGGGCCGAAATGATGCAACAACAGCATAAGGATGTATGGTGAACAAATGCAACAATTGTTGAACATGCAACAAAGAAACGAAGAACAAAACCGACAACCTCCACCAAGAAACAATAATGGACCAAAGCAGGTATGAAAAATTTAGGAAAATGGAACCTCCCGATTTTCATGGTGGGGCTGATCCTATGGTTATGAAGAATGGGTCAAATCACTTGATGTTATCTTTGACTACATGCACATCGCATTTATGCCGAGAAGATACTTTGTGCGATCTTTCAACTCAAAAAGGATGCCAGAACTTGGTGGGAAGGAGCCAAACTTAAATAACTTAGAAGGGTTGACGGGAGAGATTTAAAGTAATATTCTATGATAAATACTTCACCAGGATGCACGGTCTCTCAAGGTCAAAGAGTTTTTGAGCCGAAACAAGGGGATATGTCTCTTTGTGAATATATTCGAAATTTGAAGAAGGTTGTAGGTATGTTCCCTATATTGCTAGGGATAATGCCGAGAAGGTGGATCGCTTCCTAAGAGGCCTCCGACCTGAAATTCAAGAGATGTGAGGATGTCTACATCAACCGAGTTCGCAGAAATAGTTGACAAAGCGTTGCTCGCAGGTAACCTAAAAGGAGATACAAAGGTCTTATCAAAGAAGAGGCAAGCATTTGCTTCAAAAATTCAAAGACATTGGAAGAAATCGAGCAAAACCAGTGCAAAGCCAATCAAGCATCCTACAAGTTGAGAGATGCTCCAAATACAACCGAGAAGCCCAAGTGTACTAAATGTGGGAAAAATCACTGAGAATGTTTTGTTGGGTCCAATAATTGTTTCAGATGCAAGAAGCCCTGACATATGGCGAGAGATTGCCCAAACACAGAGAATAAAGTTCGTGGAAGGGTCTTTGCAATGACTCGAGAAGAAGTCGATGTAGATGCTTCCGTAGTCTCGTACCATTCTCGATCTCAGAATTCCCGCACTTACATTGATAGACCCAGTGATCTACACATTCATTTGCATCATATGCATTTATGAGAAAATCAGCGTTAAACCGTAACTCTTGAAAGTTGGTTATAATGTGGCTGCTCCGCTTGGAGAAAATATGGATTCTCGACCAAATGTTGAGGGCTCAGTGATCAATTGGCGGGAGGATACTCTACGCCGACCTTGTTGTCCTACCAATATCTAATTTTGATGTTATCCTTGGTATGGATCAAGTATCTAAATATTGTGCAAATGTTGATTGTAATAAGAAGATTGTGGCCTTTCAACCAGCAAATGAAGGAGGGTTTATTTTAAAGGTAATTCATATTCGTGTTTTGCCAATTATAATCGCACTAAAAGCTAGGAAGATGTTAAATAAGTGGTGTAGTGGCTATTCACTAATGTTTCGACACCTCCTTGAAATGAAATTGAAGCCTCAAGATGTAGATGTGGTTAGAGAATTTCCGAGATGTTTCAGATGATCTACTAGTGGTTGCCCCAGATCGGGAAATCGAGTTTGCAATCGATGTAATGCCAGAACTACCCCTATTTCTAAAGCCCCATACGTAATGGCACCAACACTGAAAGAATTAAAACTCACCTACAAGAATTACTTGATAAGGATTCATTCATCCTAGTTGTTCACCTTGGGGAGCCCCTGCCTTATTTGTGAAAAAGAAAGATGGCTCATTGAGATTACGCATTGACTATAGGAATCGAATAAGGTAACCATCAAGAACAAATATCCTCTTCCAAGGATAGATGATTTATTTGATCACTGCAAGGAGCATCGTATTCTCAATGATTGATTTATGTTCCGATATCATCAATCAAGGTCAAAGGAGAAGATATCCAAAAGATAGCATTTAGAACGCGATATGGTCACTTTGAATTTTTAGTGATGCCTTTGGTTTGACAAATGCTCCAAAGAAAGATTTATGGATATGATGAACCGGCATTCAAAGAGTTCCTTGATAAATTTTTGGTGGTGTTTATTGATGACATCCTTATCTATTCACATGATAGAGATGAGCATAAAGAACACCTTTAATTGTGCTTCAAATTCTCAAAGAAAATGGTTATATGCTAAATTCAAGAAATGTGAATTCTGCTAGAACAAGTGGTATTTTTAGGGCATGTGGTATCCAAGGATGGCATTTCACTTGATCCCAACAAGGTAGAGGCGGTGAGCAACCGGCCAACACCAACAAATGTATCATAGGTTCAAGTTTCTAGACTAGCCGGCTACTACCGACGATTTGTACAAGGATTCTCGAAGATTGCAACCCCATTAACATTGTTAACAAGGAAGAATACAAAGTTTGTTTGGACTGATGCTTGCGAAGGGAGTTTCCAGGAATTGAAGCGTAGATTAACTATGGCTCTTGTCCTTGCCATTCCTATGGGAACAGTGGCGCTGGAGATTACACTGACGCTTCTAAGAATGGTTTGGGTGCTGTATAAATGCAACATGGAAAGG
Organism: Orobanche coerulescens; assembly: GCA_033398695.1. Lineage (NCBI taxonomy): Eukaryota > Viridiplantae > Streptophyta > Magnoliopsida > Lamiales > Orobanchaceae > Orobanche > Orobanche coerulescens. The sequence continues at coordinate 7,011 of JAWKAU010000494.1, read as the reverse complement.
TAATAGCTTATGCCTCCAGGCAATTAAAAGAGTATGAGAATAATTACCCAACACATGATCTAGAACTAGCTGCTGATGTCTTTGCACTAAAAATTTGGAGGCATTACCTATATGGCGAAAAGTGTGAAATCTATACGTACTCACAAAAGTTTGAAGTACTTTTTCACACAAAAGGAGCTGAACATGCGGTAGCGAAGTTGGTTGGAATTGGTGAAAGACTATGATTGCGAGATCAACTATCATCCTGGTAAGGCAAATGTGGTTGCTGATGCACTAAGTAGAAAGTCTATGTCTTCCTTGCTAGTCACGCAGAAGCCACTATTATTAGACTTGCAAAAATTAGAACTGAAATCAGGCCCAAAAGGAAGACTTGTTCATTATCGCACTCATATTGAAACTCGCACCGCAAGATATAATCAAAGAAACCTGCATATGGATCAATACATTGGCAAATTGAGGGAAAAATTTGATGAAGGAAAATTGCCAAACTTCTCTCGTGACAAAAGATTACGATATAAAGGAGATTGGTGTGCCACCGACACAACCATCATTAGGGACATTCTCAAGGAAGCCCATTCCACTCTTGTTCAATACATCCAGTAGCACAAAAATGTATAAAGACTTGCAACAACATTATTGGTGGCCTAACATGAAGAAAGATATTGCAAAATTTGTGGTAGAATGTCTAACTTGTCACAGATCAAAATCGAACATCGTGAGACTGGGATTATCAAGCCTTTACTAAATCCGAATGGAAATGGGAATACATTACAATGGATTTTGTGCTTGGGCTATCAAGGACACAAAGTGGGTATAATTCCATATGGGTGATTTTTGACAGATTGACTAAGTCCGCTCATTTCCTTCCAAAATCCACATATAATATGGATCGATATGCTCGTGAATATATTAAAGAGATAGTCCGCCACATGGGGTGCCAGATCTATAGTATCCGACAGTGGACCCTAAATTCACATCCGCATTTTGGAAAAGTTTACATAATGCAATGGGTACGAAGCTTGGTTTCAAAGACCGCATTTCATCCACAAAGCGATGGGCAATGTAAAGAGTTATTCAAATACTCAAGATATGTTGAGAGCATGCATACTAGATTTCAATGGCAATCGGGATACAAAGCTTCCATTAGTAGAGTTCACCTACAACAACAGCTACCAATCTACAATCGATGGCACTTATGAAGCACCGTATGGGAGAAAATGTAGATCTCCCGACACCGGGATGAAGTTGAGAAAGAAGCCTATCGGGCCTGTAAATGATACAACAGATCGCTATGGTGGTAGAAAAGATAAGAGAACGAATGAAAATTGCACAAAGTAGACAAGAGTTATGCATAATCGAAGAAGAGATTTGGAATTGCAGCTGGAGACTATGTCTTCTTGAGGGTATCCCCAATGAAAAGCATAATGATATTTGGAAAGAAAGGAAAACTTAGCCCGAGATATGTTGGCCCATTTGAAATCCCCGAGAGAGTTGGCGATAGAGCTTATAGAGTAGCCTTACCTCCTTCGCTATCGGGTGTACACAACGCCTTCCATGTGTCTATGTTAAAGAAGTACATTTACAACCCTCACATGTGTTAAATTATGAGCCGTTAGAATTATCCCTGATTTGTCTATGAAGAGAAACTGACAGTTCTGATAAGAAAATAAAGAAACTAAGGAACAAGGAAATTCATTTGGTAAAGATCTTGTGGAGGAATCATGTTGTTCAAGAGGCTACATGGGAAAGAGAGGAGGAAATGCAAAGCAAATATCCAGAATCGTTTTGTATGTCAATTTCGAGGACGAAATTTTATAAGGAGGGGAGGATCAGAATGTCTTGCTATCCCTAAGCCAATAACCATTTAATACCTAAATGCGCTTATATAATATGCATTATGAAAATATGGCATACAAGTAGACATTTCATGAGCATGAATAATCATATGTCCATTCGCATTATATTTTATACGACATGTTAATTATCTCCTAACATGATAAAGGTCATCGTGAGATGTTTTGCTGCGTTGAGGAGCCTGGCCAAGAAGGAGATCGATGTGCTAAACGATTATAAAATAATAATTGTAATACCTGTAAAATTCAAAGACTTAATTAAGTGCTATTTATTTTGCTAATGGTCATGGATTTCAATAATTACAAGTTGTCCGATACTTGGACCGATACGCTCCTAGCATAAAATGAAGAAAAGATTTCAAAATAAATTATAAGGATTATTTTAGAATTTATGAAAGTAATTTCAAAGTTCCGACATTTCGATACGATAAAATTTCATTACGTAACACTTATACTGCAAAATAATATTAAATTATTATTTTAATATTATCGAAAATTGGTTCCAAGCATATCAAGATTTAACTCGCATTTAGTCTGAACAGGTCGGAAAATCAAATTTGACATCGGAAGGGGTCAAACTGGCCGAGCTAAGTTGACGGACATTTGTTTGCCACCACGGACACGCCGATCGACAACCGGCCATGACCGATGTAAGCTTGTGCCACTATCCATAAGGCCGCCCAAATGTCGGATAAGGTCGGCCACGACCGACGTAAGCTTCACCACTATCCGGATAAGGTCGCCCAGATGTCCGATAAGTTCGGCCACGACCACGTAAGCTTCTCGCCACCGTCCGGATAAGGTTTCACTATCCGGGTAAGGTTGATTTTCAACCGACTTTGTGCACTTATTTATACATGTTCCCGACGTGGTTTTGTACATATCATATATCATTTTGAACCTCTACTTTAAAACGCCCGAAATATATTTTCCTTCCAAAAATTATATAAGCCAAAAAAATCCCGATCAAACAGATAGCTCAAATTTGACAGCTTTTCAAAGGTGTTTGATAAAAGTCCCCAAAGAGGTTTCGATTTTCTTTAAGGATTTTAGCACATCCATCTATAGAAACGATCTTTTCACATCAACAGTACAGGACTTGAGGTAAGATGATGCTTTTCCTTGTCAGATCATAAGGATCATATATTGATTGATATTTGCATATGTGACTCATATTGAACGATCATGCATAACATGTGTATGTGAAAGAATGTTTAAGAACAGAAGTATGGTACTTTGATTGATGGCGGGTAGGCACGGACATGGGGGACCATGGACCTAACACATGGTGGCAAATACTTGCGCCGAAAGTCGGTCAAGGAAACCCACACCGAATGAAAATGTTGAATACGGCTAATACCATTGGTTGAAAAACCAAGATGGGAACCCCGTATACATCTTTATTGGCCAATGATATGAACAGGTTCTGAAAACCATGGCCTATCACTATCAGTCGAGTACCATACTTCAAGGGTACCCGAAGAAAGGATTTTACAAGAACATGACTATATATATATATAGTAGTTATTTGTTGATAAATGTGATATGTGATACTTTGCTATTACAGAAGTCTCATCTTACTGAGCCATTAGCTCATTAGATTCTTATGATACAGGTGATGATGCTCATGTTTAGGAGTTGACTATCTTCTTCAAAGGTTGATAGCCTGACTTGTCCATATGCCATTCCTACCTATTTCGCCCTATGCCGGAAGACTATGCTTTGTTTTTAATAAGATCACCTGTTGTGGTTTTGTTATGTATTAAACTTAAGGTTGTGTAATGTTTTGAATAAATAATACTGGCTTGCATTATTTCCTGAGTACTCGTGACACAAATCTTAGTAGCATGGAACCCATTGCGGTTTGGTCACTAGGTTAGGGGTGTTACTTGTGGTATCTGAGCGAAGGTTTAAATCTTTCCGCATGTAAGATGGCATATGGACATTCTCGATCAAGGATATAGTCAACTTTTATCTATTAAGTATTTTGTTTAATAGATTACAATATATTAGTTGTCATCATCATTGTTATGTGATCGTTATCGCTTATGAACGGGTGAGATCAAAAGATAACGGATGTGATGGCACCCAAAAGAAAGGCAAGAGATGACCCAAATCCAAACCATAACCTTCTTGAGAATTTGGCTGAGCTGATGCAACAACAAATAAGGATGCATGGTGAACAAATGAAACAATTGTTGAACATGCAATAAAGAAACGAAGAACAAAACCGACAACCTCCACCAAGAAACAATAATGGACCAACAGTGTCTGAAAAAATTAGGAAAATGGAACCTCCTGATTTTCATGGTGGGTCTGATCCTATGGTTGTGGAAGAATGGGTCAAATCACTTGATGTTATCTTTGACTACATGCACATCGACGATGCTGAGAAGATACTTTGAGCGATCTTTCAACTCAAAAAGGATGCCGAACTTGGTGGGAAGGAGCCAAACTTGCAACAACTTGGAAAGGTTGACGGGGAGAGATTTTAAGTAATATTCTATGATAAATACTTCACCAGGATCCACGGCCTCTCAAGGTCAAAGAGTTTTTGAGTCAAACAAGGGATATGTCTGCTTGTGAATATATTCTAAATTTGAAGAAGGTCAGAGGTATGTTCCCTATATTGCTAGGGATAATAGAAGGTGGATCATTTCCTAAGAGGCCTCCGACCCGAAATTCAAGAGATGTGAGGATGTCTACATCAACCGAAGCTTAGAGAAATAGTTGACAAAGCGTTGCTCAGCCACGAAAAGGAAATACAAAGGTCTTTTCAAAGTAAGAGGCAAGCATTTGCTTCAAAAATTCAGCACATTGGAAGAAATCAAGCAAAACCAGTAAAGCCAATCAAGCATCCTACAACGAGAGATGCTCCAAATACAACCCGAGAAGCCCAAGTGTACTAAATGTGGGAAAAATCACTGAGAATGTTTTGTTGGGTCCAATATGTAATATTCATTGTAATTCACCATTATCATTCAAGAATTTCATTCGGTGATTGTCACTCATGGATTTTCACTCATTTATAATCATTCATCAATCATGTTCATTCACCCGTGTTCACCGTCTCTAAAACTTCGAGTTGTGTATCGTTATTGTTCATCGCTTCAACTTTCCTCTTATGAGTTCGACTTTGTTAGATCACCATTAATTTTTGGTAACTCCAAAAATTCTTAGTCTTTGCAATATTATAGATCATCGAAGTTAGCTTTCCAATGGTTCAAATCGGTGAGTCAATCTGAGTCCTGGACGAGAGAGTTATGGTCGCTTTAGCTCCCCCGCCATTTCTCGCCATCGTCCGATCATCGCCGACCAACTGTCGTGGTCGTCCGACACGGCCTGCAGGCTGCACTTCGTCCGGAAATGCCGGTTTCTGCCACAGACCTGACCGTGTCGCTCGCACATGCTGAAGCCGAATCTTCCGATAAGCCGTAACCGATCGCCAGACACTCGACCGTGTTCCGTGACACGGCCGAGTCATGCCGAAGTCGCCGGACGGTCACTATCGGGCAGCTCCTCGCGCCGCCGATCAGTGCCGGGCGTGACACGGCCGAGTCCTCGCCGCTACGCTTAGCACGACTGCGTGCCGATCGCACGGCCAGGTCCCACAGGTAGTCAACCCCTATAATTGTTTTTTTGAGCATTTCACTCATTTCTTCCCATTTCTTCACCTACAACCGAGAGAGAGAGCTTGAGGGAGGGATTTCCTTCACAAATCATTTGATTGTTTGATTTTCTTCATCTCCTTTCGATCGAAGCCTTGATAATCGATCTAACGCGTGTCTTTGATCATAGAGCTTCGATATTCAAGAGGTAATTTCTTCACATCTCGACTTCGATTTTGTGTGGGTATTGACGCTTGATGATTAAATCATGGTGTATGGTGTGATATATGCGTGATTATGGACATGTTTGAGTATTCACTGGATTATTGAAAGATTATTCAAGAACACTTTGAATTTTGGGTCGGATTTTGGGGTTTTCAGAGATTCGCCCGCTTTGTCCGATCAAGCTTGAGAACCTTGAGATTTTGATATATATCTATACCGTATGAGTGTTTTCTTCCGATTTTACTGGTTAGATTGTGCCGCTGGACTTGTGAGAGTTTCGGGGCATTTCCCAACCTTTAGTTATCCACTGTGATATTTTCAATCGTAGACGAGTTTCGGGAGTCTCTTCGTAATTTGAGTACGGATAATTAATTGTCATATTCTTTGCGAATCGCTTAGGTGCCGAAGCGTGTTCTCGGACCTACCGAACTCATACCTTCCTCCGCTCGATTTCTCGATGTCTCAAAGGCAAGTATACATTTATGATTGTACGTTCTCGACTTTGAAAGTATGAAATATTGATGGTATGATTATTTCTAGCCACTCCGGACGGGCCTATGGTCCTCCGAGGTTTCGTAGGCCTCTCGTGCGATTCCATGGTTGATATGAACTAACTGCTTCTACGGCATTCATATGAAATAATGTTGCATGTAATGAACGAACTGCTTTGACGGCATTCCTACATGTAACGGGCGCATGATATGAACGAACCGCTTTTACGCATTCACATACGCCTTGAGATTTTAGTCATTCCTAATACTAGTCTTAAATTGATGAATTGACTGGATATTGATGAATTGACGGATTACATTTACTTTATTGTCGAGGAGTATTGTGGTTTCATACTTGATATACTTGCACTAGCTATTCGACTCGCTAACCCCTTTATGGGGGAAATTGCTTCATGTATTTCGTGTTCCAGAGAGCGAACGGGCAGGTATCGGTCGCATAAAGATGGTGGGGCAAGTGTGATACCGTGTCTTTCTTCCGGCCTTATTTCTTTGGAGATTCCTGCTCAAAGGTTGTTGCACCGATCGCTATTGAATACTGGTATTGTTTTCCTTTTCCTTGATGTTCCGGCCTGTGTTTGCCAAGTATTGAATTGAGTTGTGATGTTTGTGAATACATTGGTTATATTTCAATACCTTTGTATTGTTTTTCATTCCAAGGTGTGTAGACCTTATCGTCAAAAATTATGGTTCCACAGATGTTTAGCCTTGTGGGTCCCACTTCAAGGGCTTACGGCGCTGTAATATCCCCGAATAACTTGGGGTGTTACAAAATAATTGTTTCAGTGCAAGAAGCCCGACATATGCAGAGAGATC
>JAWKAU010000493.1:0-69000 GCA_033398695.1 Orobanche coerulescens | reverse complement strand
CTAAATTCGAAGGAACTTTATGAACCTAGTCCTCTAGGAACCTCATGAACCTGTAATCTAAATTTGAAGGAACTTCATGAGCCTAGTTCTGTAGGAACCTCATTATCCTTAAATCTAAATCCAAAGGAACTTCATGAGCCTAGTCCTCTAGGAACCTCATGAACCTTTAATCCAAATCCAAAGGAACTTCATGATGAGCCTAGTCCTCTAGGAACCTCATGAACCTTTAATCCAAATCCGAAGGAACTTCATGAGCTTAGTCCTCTAGGAACCTCATGAATGAACCTTTAATCCAAATCCGAAAAAACTTCATGAGCCTAGTTCTCTAGGAACTCCATGAACATTTAATCTAAATCCAAGAGAACTTCATGAGCCTAGTCCTCTAGGAACCGCATGAACCTTAAATCCAAATCCAATGGAACTTCATGATACTAGTCCTATCCAAATCCAATGGAACTTCATGAGCCTAGTCCTATGGGTACCTCATGAACCTTAAATCCAAATCCAAAGAAACTTCATGAGCCTAGTCCTCTAGGAACCTCATGAACCTGTAATCTAAATTCGAAGGAACTTCATGAGCCTAGTTCTGTAGAAACCTCATTAACCTTAAATCCAAATCCAAAGGAAGAGCATGAGCCTAGTCCTCTAGGAACCTCATGAACCTTAAATACAAATCCAATGGAACTTCATGAGCCTAGTCATCTAGGAACCTCATAAACCTTAAATCCAAATCCAACGGAACTTCATGAGCCTTGTCCTATAGGAACCTTGTAACCCTTTAATCTAAATCTGAATGAAATTCATTAGCCTAATCCACTAGGAACCCCATGAACTTTTAATCCAAATCCAAAAAAACTTCATGAGCCTAGTCCTCTATGAACCTCATGAACCTTAAATCCAAACTCAAAGGAACTTCTTGAGTCTAGTCCTATAAGAACCTTATGAACCTTATATCCAAATTGAATTGAACTTCATGAGCATAGTCCTTTAGGAACCTCATGAACCTTAAATCCAAATCAAAGGAACTTCGTGGGCCTAGTCCGCTAGGAACCTCATGAACTTTAAATCCAAATCCAATGGAACTTCATGAGCCTAGTCCTCTAAGAACCTCATAAACCTTAAATCCAAAACCAATGGAACTTCATGAGCATAGTCCTCTAGGTACCTCATGAACCTTAAATCCAAGTCCAAAGGAACTCCATGCGCCTAGTCCTCTAGGAACCTCATGAACCTTTAATCCAAATCCAAAGGAACTTCATGATGAGCCTAGTCCTCTAGGAACATCATGAACCTTAAATCCATATCCAAAGGAACTTTATGAGCCTAGTCCTCAAGGAACCTCATGAACCTTTAATCCAAACCCGAAGGAACTTCATGAGCTTAGTCCCCTAGGAACCTCATGAATGAACCTTTAACCCAAATCCGAAGAAACTTCATGAGCCTACTCCTCTACTAATGTTATGAACCTTTAATCCAAATCCAAATGAACTTCATTAGTCTAGTCCTCTAGGAACCTCATGAATCTTAAATGAAATTCAAAGGAACGACATGAGCCTAGTCCTCTATGATCCTCATGAACCTGTAATCTAAATTCGAAGGAACTTTATGAGCCTAGTCCTCTAGAAACCTCATGAACCTATAATCTAAATTCGAAGGAACTTCATGAGCCTATTTCTGTAGGAACCTCATTAACCTTAAATCCAAATCCAAAGGAACATCATGAGCCTAGTCCTCTAGGAACCTCATGAACCTTAAATACAAATCCAATGGAACTTCATGAGCCTAGTCATCTAGGAACCTCATAAACCTTAAATCCAAATCCAATGGAACTTCATGAGCCTAGTCCTCTAGGTACCTCTTGAACCTTTAATCCAAATCCGAAGGAACTTCACGAGTATAGTCCTTTAGGAACCTCGTCAATCTTAAATGAAATGCAAAGAAATGACATGAGCCTAGTTCTCTAGGAACCTCATGAACCTGTAATCTAAATTCAACGGAACTTCATGAGCCTAGTCCTCTAGGAACCTCATGAACCTTAAATACAGATCCAATGGAACTTCATGAGCCTAGTCCTCTCGGAACCTCTTAAACCTTAAATCCAAATCTAATGAACCTTAAATCCAAATCCAAAGGAACATCATGAGCCTAGTCCTCTAGGTACCTCATGAACCTTAAATCCAAATCCAAAGGAACTTCATGAGCCTACTCCTCTACTAATGTTATGAACCTTTAATCCAAATCCAAATGAACTTCATTAGTCTAGTCCTCTAGGAACCTCATGAATCTTAAATGAAATTCAAAGGAACAACATGAGCCTAGTCCTCTATGATCCTCATGAACCTGTAATCTAAATTCGAAGGAACTTTATGAGCCTAGTCCTCTAGAAACCTCATGAACCTATAATCTAAATTCGAAGGAACTTCATGAGCCTATTTCTGTAGGAACCTCATTAACCTTAAATCCAAATCCAAAGGAACATCATGAGCCTAGTCCTCTAGGAACCTCATGAACCTTAAATACAAATCCAATGGAACTTCATGAGCCTAGTCATCTAGGAACCTCATAAACCTTAAATCCAAATCCAATGGAACTTCATGAGCCTAGTCCTCTAGGTACCTCTTGAACCTTTAATCCAAATCCGAAGGAACTTCACGAGTATAGTCCTTTAGGAACCTCGTCAATCTTAAATGAAATTCAAAGAAATGACATGAGCCTAGTTCTCTAGGAACCTCATGAACCTGTAATCTAAATTCAACGGAACTTCATGAGCCTAGTCCTCTAGGAACCTCATGAACCTTAAATACAGATCCAATGGAACTTCATGAGCCTAGTCCTCTCGGAACCTCTTAAACCTTAAATCCAAATCTAATGGAACATCATGAGCCAAGTCCTCTAGGTACCTCATGAACATTAAATCCAAAATCAAAGGAACTTCATTAGCCTAGTCCTCTAGGAACCTCATGGTCTATTAATCCAAATCCGATTGAACTTCATGAGCCTAGTCCTGTAGGAACCTCATTAGCCTTAAATCCAAATCCAAAGGAACTTCATGAGCCTAGTCTTCTAGGAACCTCATGAACCTTAAATACAAATCCAATGGAACTTCATGAGCCTAGTCCTCTAGGAACCTCATAAACCTTAAATCTAAATCCAATGGAACTTCATGAGCCTTGTCCTATAGGAACCTTGTAACCCTTTAATCTAAATCTGAATGAAATTCATGAGCCTAATCCACTAGGAACCCCATGAACTTTTAATCCAAATCCAAAAAAAAATTCATGAGCCTAGTCCTCTATGAACCTCATGAACCTGAAATCCAAACTCAAAGGAACTTCTTGAGTCTAGTCCTATAAGAACCTTATGAAACTTATATCCAAATTGAATGAAACTTCATGAGCCTAGTCCTTTAGCAACCTCATGAACCTTAAATCTAAATCAAAGGAACTTCGTGGGCCTAGTCCTCTAGGAACCTCATGAACCTTAAATCCAAATCCAATGGAACTTCATGAGCCTAGTCCTCTTAGAACCTCATAAACCTAAAATCCAAAACCAATGGAACTTCATGAGCCTAGTCCTCTAGGTACCTCATGAACCTTAAATCCAAATCCAAAGGAACTCCATGCGCCTAGTCCTCTAGGAACCTCATGAACCTTTAATCCAAATCCAAAGGAACTTCATGATGAGCCTAGTCCTCTAGGAACCTCATGAACCTTAAATCCATATCCAAAGGAACTTTATGAGCCTAGTCCTCAAGGAACCTCATGAACCTTGAATCCAAACCCGAAGGAACTTCATGAGCTTAGTCCTCTAGGAACCTCATGAATGAACCTTTAATCCAAATCCGAAGAAACTTCATGAGCCTAGTTCTCTAGGAACTCCATGAACATTTAATCCAAATCCAAGAGAACATCATGAGCTTAGTCCTCTAGGAACCTCATGAACCTTAAACCCAAATCCAATGGAACTTCATGACAGTAGTCATATCCAAATCCAATGGAACTTCATGAGCCTAGTCCCCTGGTACCTCATGAACCTTAAATCCAAATCCAAAGGAACTTCATGAGCCTACTCCTCTACTAACGTTATGAACCTTTAATTCAAATCCAAAGGAACTTCATGAGTCTAGTCCTCTAGGAACCTCATGAATCTTAAATGAAATTCAAAGGAACGACATGAACCTAGTCCTCTAGGAACCTCATGAACCTGTAATCTAAATTCGAAGGAACTTTATGAGCCTAGTCCTCTAGGAACCTCATGAACCTGTAATCTAAATTCGAAGGAACTTCATGAGCCTAGATCTGTAGGAACCTCATTAACCTTAAATCCAAATCCAAAGGAACTTCATGAGCCTAGTCCTCTAGGAACCTCATGAACCTTTAATCCAAATCCAAAGGAACTTCATGATGAGCCTAGTCCTCTAGGAACCTCATGAACCTTTAATCCAAATCCGAAGGAACTTCATGAGCTTAGTCCTCTAGGAACCTCATGAATGAACCTTTAATCCAAATCCAAAAAAACTTCATGAGCCTAGTTCTCTAGGAACTCCATGAACATTTAATCTAAATCCAAGAGAACTTCATGAGCCTAGTCCTCTAGGAACCTCATGAACCTTAAATCCAAATCCAATGGAACTTCATGAGCCTAGTCCTCTAGGTACCTCATGAACCTTAAATCTAAGTCCAAAGGAACTCCATGCGCCTAGTCCTCTAGGAACCTCATGAACCTTTAATCCAAATCCAAAGGAACTTCATGATGAGCCTAGTCCTCTAGGAACATCATGAACCTTAAATCCATATCCAAAGGAACTTTATGAGCCTAGTCCTCAAGGAACCTCATGAACCTTTAATCCAAACCCGAAGGAACTTCATGAGCTTAGTCCCCTAGGAACCTCATGAATGAACCTTTAATCCAAATCCGAAGAAACTTCATGAGCCTACTCCTCTACTAATGTTATGAACCTTTAATCCAAATCCAAATGAACTTCATTAGTCTAGTCCTCTAGGAACCTCATGAATCTTAAATGAAATTCAAAGGAACGACATGATGAGCCTAGTCCTCTAGGAACCTCATGAACCTTAAATCCATATCCAAAGGAACTTTATGAGCCTAGTCCTCAAGGAACCTCATGAACCTTTAATCCAAACCCGAAGGAACTTCATGAGCTTAGTCCTCTAGGAACCTCATGAATGAACCTTTAATCCAAATCCGAAGAAACTTCATGAGCCTAGTTCTCTAGGAACTCCATGAACATTTAATCCAAATCCAAGAGAACATCATGAGCTTAGTCCTCTAGGAACCTCATGAACCTTAAACCCAAATCCAATGGAACTTCATGACAGTAGTCATATCCAAATCCAATGGAACTTCATGAGCCTAGTCCCCTGGTACCTCATGAACCTTAAATCCAAATCCAAAGGAACTTCATGAGCCTACTCCTCTACTAACGTTATGAACCTTTAATTCAAATCCAAAGGAACTTCATGAGTCTAGTCCTCTAGGAACCTCATGAATCTTAAATGAAATTCAAAGGAACGACATGAACCTAGTCCTCTAGGAACCTCATGAACCTGTAATCTAAATTCGAAGGAACTTTATGAGCCTAGTCCTCTAGGAACCTCATGAACCTGTAATCTAAATTCGAAGGAACTTCATGAGCCTAGATCTGTAGGAACCTCATTAACCTTAAATCCAAATCCAAAGGAACTTCATGAGCCTAGTCCTCTAGGAACCTCATGAACCTTTAATCCAAATCCAAAGGAACTTCATGATGAGCCTAGTCCTCTAGGAACCTCATGAACCTTTAATCCAAATCCGAAGGAACTTCATGAGCTTAGTCCTCTAGGAACCTCATGAATGAACCTTTAATCCAAATCCAAAAAAACTTCATGAGCCTAGTTCTCTAGGAACTCCATGAACATTTAATCTAAATCCAAGAGAACTTCATGAGCCTAGTCCTCTAGGAACCTCATGAACCTTAAATCCAAATCCAATGGAACTTCATGAGCCTAGTCCTCTAGGTACCTCATGAACCTTAAATCTAAGTCCAAAGGAACTCCATGCGCCTAGTCCTCTAGGAACCTCATGAACCTTTAATCCAAATCCAAAGGAACTTCATGATGAGCCTAGTCCTCTAGGAACATCATGAACCTTAAATCCATATCCAAAGGAACTTTATGAGCCTAGTCCTCAAGGAACCTCATGAACCTTTAATCCAAACCCGAAGGAACTTCATGAGCTTAGTCCCCTAGGAACCTCATGAATGAACCTTTAATCCAAATCCGAAGAAACTTCATGAGCCTACTCCTCTACTAATGTTATGAACCTTTAATCCAAATCCAAATGAACTTCATTAGTCTAGTCCTCTAGGAACCTCATGAATCTTAAATGAAATTCAAAGGAACGACATGAGCCTAGTCCTCTATGATCCTCATGAACCTGTAATCTAAATTCGAAGGAACTTTATGAGCCTAGTCCTCTAGAAACCTCATGAACCTATAATCTAAATTCGAAGGAACTTCATGAGCCTATTTCTGTAGGAACCTCATTAACCTTAAATCCAAATCCAAAGGAACATCATGAGTCTAGTCCTCTAGGAACCTCATGAACCTTAAATACAAATCCAATGGAACTTCATGAGCCTAGTCATCTAGGAACCTCATAAACCTTAAATCCAAATCCAATGGAACTTCATGAGCCTAGTCCTCTAGGTACCTCTTGAACCTTTAATCCAAATCCGAAGGAACTTCACGAGTATAGTCCTTTAGGAACCTCGTCAATCTTAAATGAAATTCAAAGAAATGACATGAGCCTAGTTCTCTAGGAACCTCATGAACCTGTAATCTAAATTCAACGGAACTTCATGAGCCTAGTCCTCTAGGAACCTCATGAACCTTAAATACAGATCCAATGGAACTTCATGAGCCTAGTCCTCTCGGAACCTCTTAAACCTTAAATCCAAATCTAATGAACCTTAAATCCAAATCAAAAGGAACATCATGAGCCTAGTCCTCTAGGTACTTCATGAACCTTAAATCCAAATCCAAAGGAACTTCATGAGCCTACTCCTCTACTAATGTTATGAACCTTTAATCCAAATCCAAATGAACTTCATTAGTCTAGTCCTCTAGGAACCTCATGAATCTTAAATGAAATTCAAAGGAACGACATGAGCCTAGTCCTCTATGATCCTCATGAACCTGTAATCTAAATTCGAAGGAACTTTATGAGCCTAGTCCTCTAGAAACCTCATGAACCTATAATCTAAATTCGAAGGAACTTCATGAGCCTATTTCTGTAGGAACCTCATTAACCTTAAATCCAAATCCAAAGGAACATCATGAGCCTAGTCCTCTAGGAACCTCATGAACCTTAAATACAAATCCAATGGAACTTCATGAGCCTAGTCATCTAGGAACCTCATAAACCTTAAATCCAAATCCAATGGAACTTCATGAGCCTAGTCCTCTAGGTACCTCTTGAACCTTTAATCCAAATCCGAAGGAACTTCACGAGTATAGTCCTTTAGGAACCTCGTCAATCTTAAATGAAATTCAAAGAAATAACATGAGCCTAGTTCTCTAGGAACCTCATGAACCTGTAATCTAAATTCAACGGAACTTCATGAGCCTAGTCCTCTAGGAACCTCATGAACCTTAAATACAGATCCAATGGAACTTCATGAGCCTAGTCCTCTCGGAACCTCTTAAACCTTAAATCCAAATCTAATGGAACATCATGAGCCAAGTCCTCTAGGTACCTCATGAACATTAAATCCAAAATCAAAGGAACTTCATGAGCCTAGTCCTCTAGGAACCTCATGGTCAATTAATCCAAATCCGATTGAACTTCATGAGCCTAGTCCTGTAGGAACCTCATTAGCCTTAAATCCAAATCCAAAGTAACTTCATGAGCCTAGTCTTCTAGGAACCTCATGAACCTTAAATACAAATCCAATGGAACTTCATGAGCCTAGTCCTCTAGGAACCTCATAAACCTTAAATCTAAATCCAATGGAACTTCATGAGCCTTGTCCTATAGGAACCTTGTAACCCTTTAATCTAAATCTGAATGAAATTCATGAGCCTAATCCACTAGGAACCCCATGAACTTTTAATCCAAATCCAAAAAAAATTCATGAGCCTAGTCCTCTATGAACCTCATGAACCTGAAATCCAAACTCAAAGGAACTTCTTGAGTCTAGTCCTATAAGAACCTTATGAAACTTATATCCAAATTGAATGAAACTTCATGAGCCTAGTCCTTTAGCAACCTCATGAACCTTAAATCTAAATCAAAGGAACTTCGTGGGCCTAGTCCTCTAGGAACCTCATGAACCTTAAATCCAAATCCAATGGAACTTCATGAGCCTAGTCCTCTTAGAACCTCATAAACCTAAAATCCAAAACCAATGGAACTTCATGAGCCTAGTCCTCTAGGTACCTCATGAACCTTAAATCCAAATCCAAAGGAACTCCATGCGCCTAGTCCTCTAGGAACCTCATGAACCTTTAATCCTAATCCAAAGGAACTTCATGATGAGCCTAGTCCTCTAGGAACCTCATGAACCTTAAATCCATATCCAAAGGAACTTTATGAGCCTAGTCCTCAAGGAACCTCATGAACCTTTAATCCAAACCCGAAGGAACTTCATGAGCTTAGTCCTCTAGGAACCTCATGAATGAACCTTTAATCCAAATCCGAAGAAACTTCATGAGCCTAGTTCTCTAGGAACTTCATGAGCCTTGTCCTATAGGAACCTTGTAACCCTTTAATCTAAATCTGAATGAAATTCATGAGCCTAATCCACTAGGAACCCCATGAACTTTTAATCCAAATCCAAAAAAAATTCATGAGCCTAGTCCTCTATGAACCTCATGAACCTGAAATCCAAACTCAAAGGAACTTCTTGAGTCTAGTCCTATAAGAACCTTATGAAACTTATATCCAAATTGAATGAAACTTCATGAGCCTAGTCCTTTAGCAACCTCATGAACCTTAAATCTAAATCAAAGGAACTTCGTGGGCCTAGTCCTCTAGGAACCTCATGAACCTTAAATCCAAATCCAATGGAACTTCATGAGCCTAGTCCTCTTAGAACCTCATAAACCTAAAATCCAAAACCAATGGAACTTCATGAGCCTAGTCCTCTAGGTACCTCATGAACCTTAAATCCAAATCCAAAGGAACTCCATGCGCCTAGTCCTCTAGGAACCTCATGAACCTTTAATCCTAATCCAAAGGAACTTCATGATGAGCCTAGTCCTCTAGGAACCTCATGAACCTTAAATCCATATCCAAAGGAACTTTATGAGCCTAGTCCTCAAGGAACCTCATGAACCTTTAATCCAAACCCGAAGGAACTTCATGAGCTTAGTCCTCTAGGAACCTCATGAATGAACCTTTAATCCAAATCCGAAAAAACTTCATGAGCCTAGTTCTCTAGGAACTCCATGAACATTTAATCTAAATCCAAGAGAACTTCATGAGCCTAGTCCTCTAGGAACCTCATGAACCTTAAATCCAAATCCAATGGAACTTCATGATACTAGTCCTATCCAAATCCAATGGAACTTCATGAGGCTAGTCCTCTGGGTACCTCATGAACCTTAAATCCAAATCCAAAGAAACTTCATGATCCTAGTCCTCTAGGAACCTCATGAACCTGTAATCTAAATTCGAAGGAACTTCATGAGCCTAGTTCTGTAGAAACCTCATTAACCTTAAATCCAAATCCAAAGGAACAAGATGAGCCTAGTCCTCTAGGAACCTCATGAACCTTAAATCCAAATCCAATGGAACTTCATGATACTAGTCCTATCCAAATCCAATGGAACTTCATGAGCTTAGTCCTCTGGGTACCTCATGAACCTTAAATCCAAATCCAAAGAAACTTCATGAGCCTAGTCCTCTAGGAACCTCATGAACCTGTAATCTAAATTCGAAGGAACTTCATGAGCCTAGTTCTGTAGAAACCTCATTAACCTTAAATCCAAATCCAAAGGAACAGCATGAGCCTAGTCCTCTAGGAACCTCATGAACCTTAAATACAAATCCAATGGAACTTCATGAGCCTAGTCATCTAGGAACCTCATAAACCTTAAATCCAAATCCAACGGAACTTCATGAGCCTTGTCCTATAGGAACCTTGTAACCCTTTAATCTAAATCTGAATGAAATTCATGAGCCTAATCCACTAGGAACCCCATGAACTTTTAATCCAAATCCAAAAAAAACTTCATGAGCCTAGTCCTCTATGAACCTCATGAACCTAAAATCCAAACTCAAAGGAACTTCTTGAGTCTAGTCCTATAAGAACCTTATGACCCTTATATCCAAATTGAATGAAACTTCATGAGCCTAATCCTTTAGGAACCTCATGAACCTTAAATCCAAATCAAAGGAACTTCGTGGGCCTAGTCCTCTAGGAACCTCATGAACCTTAAATCCAAATCCAATGGAACTTCATGAGCCTAGTCCTCTAGGAACCTCATGAACCTTAAATACAAATCCAATGGAACTTCATGAGCGTAGTCCTCTCGGAACCTCTTAAACCTCAAATCCAAATCTAATGGAACATCATGAGCCAAGTCCTCTAGGTACCTCATGAACATTAAATCCAAAATCAAAGGAACTTCATGAGCCTAGTCCTCTAGGAACCTCATGGTCTATTAATCCAAATCCGAATGATCTTCATGAGCCTAGTCCTGTAGGAACCTCATTAGCCTTAAATCCAAATCCAAAGGAACTTCATGAGCCTAGTCTTCTAGGAACCTCATGAACCTTAAATACAAATCCATTGGAACTTCATGAGCCTAGTCCTCTAGGAACCTCATAAACCTTAAATCTAAATCCAATGGAACTTCATGAGCCTTGTCCTATAGGAACCTTGTAACCCTTTAATCTAAATCTGAATGAAATTCATGAGCCTAATCCACTAGGAACCCCATGAACTTTTAATCCAAATCCAAAAAAAACTTCATGAGCCTAGTCCTCTATGAACCTCATGAACCTGAAATCCAAACTCAAAGGAACTTCTTGAGTCTAGTCCTATAAGAACCTTATGAAACTTATATCCAAATTGAATGAAACTTCATGAGCCTAGTCCTTTAGGAACCTCATGAACCTTAAATCTAAATCAAAGGAACTTCGTGGGCCTAGTCCTCTAGGAACCTCATGAACCTTAAATCCAAATCCAATAGAACTTCATGAGCCTAGTCCTCTAAGAACCTCATAAACCTTAAATCCAAAACCAATGGAACTTCATGAGCCTAGTCCTCTAGGTACCTCATGAACCTTAAATCCAAATCCAAAGGAACTCCATGCGCCTAGTCCTCTAGGAACCTCATGAACCTTTAATCCAAATCCAAAGGAACTTCATGATGAGCCTAGTCCTCTAGGAACCTCATGAACCTTAAATTCATATCCAAAGGAACTTTATGAGCCTAGTCCTCAAGCAACCTCATGAACCTTTAATCCAAATCCAATGGAACTTCATGAGCCTAGTCCTCTGGGTACCTCATGAACCTTAAATCCAAATCCAAAGAAACCTCATGATCCTAGTCCTCTAGGAACTTCATGAACCTGTAATCTAAATTTGAAGGAACTTCATGAGCCTAGTTCTGTAGAAACCTCATTAACCTTAAATCCAAATCCAAAGGAACAACATGAGCCTAGTCCTCTAGGAACCTCATGAACCTTAAATCCAAATCCAATGGAACTTCATGATACTAGTCCTATCCAAATCTAATGGAACTTCATGAGCTTAGTCCTCTGGGTACCTCATGAACCTTAAATCCAAATCCAAAGAAACTTCATGAGCCTAGTCCTCTAGGAACCTCATGAACCTGTAATCTAAATTCGAAGGAACTTCATGAGCCTAGTTCTGTAGAAACCTCATTAACCTTAAATCCAAATCCAAAGGAACAGCATGAGCCTAGTCCTCTAGGAACCTCATGAACCTTAAATACAAATCCAATGGAACTTCATGAGCCTAGTCATCTAGGAACCTCATAAACCTTAAATCCAAATCCAACGGAACTTCATGAGCCTTGTCCTATAGGAACCTTGTAACCCTTTAATCTAAATCTGAATGAAATTCATGAGCCTAGTCCACTAGGAACCCCATGAACTTTTAATCCAAATCCAAAAAAAACTTCATGAGCCTAGTCCTCAATGAACCTCATGAACCTGAAATCCAAACTCAAAGGAACTTCTTGAGTCTAGTCCTATAAGAACCTTATGAACCTTATATCCAAATTGAATGAAACTTCATGAGCCTAGTCCTTTAGGAACCTCATGAACCTTAAATCCAAATCAAAGGAACTTCGTGGGCCTAGTCCTCTAGGAACCTCATGAACCTTAAATCCAAATCCAATGGAACTTCATGAGCCTAGTCCTCTAGGAACCTCATGAACCTTAAATACAAATCCAATGGAACTTCATGAGCCTAGTCCTCTCGGAACCTCTTAAACCTCAAATCCAAATCTAATGGAACATCATGAGCCAAGTCCTCTAGGTACCTCATGAACATTAAATCCAAAATCAAAGGAACTTCATGAGCCTAGTCCTCTAGGAACCTCATGGTCTATTAATCCAAATCCGAATGAACTTCATGAGCCTACTCCTGTTGGAACCTCATTAGCCTTAAATCCAAATCCAAATGAACTTCATGAGCCTAGTCTTCTAGGAACCTCATGAACCTTAAATACAAATCCAATGGAACTTCATGAGCCTAGTCCTCTAGGAACCTCATAAACCTTAAATCTAAATCCAATGGAACTTCATGAGCCTTGTCCTATAAGAACCTTGTAACCCTTTAATCTAAATCTGAATGAAATTCATGAGCCTAATCCACTAGGAACCCCATGAACTTTTAATCCAAATCCAAAAAAAACTTCATGAGCCTAGTCCTCTATGAACCTCATGAACCTGAAATCCAAACTCAAAGGAGCTTCTTGAGTCTAGTCCTATAAGAACCTTATGAAACTTATATCCAAATTGAATGAAACTTCATGAGCCTAGTCCTTTAGGAACCTCATGAACCTTAAATCTAAATCAAAGGAACTTCGTGGGCCTAGTCCTCTAGGAACCTCATGAACCTTAAATCCAAATCCAATAGAACTTCATGAGCCTAGTCCTCTAAGAACCTCATAAACCTTAAATCCAAAACCAATGGAACTTCATGAGCCTAGTCCTCTAGGTACCTCATGAACCTTAAATACAAATCCAATGGAACTTCATGAGCCTAGTCATCTAGGAACCTCATAAACCTTAAATCCAAATCCAACGGAACTTCATGAGCCTTGTCCTATAGGAACCTTGTAACCCTTTAATCTAAATCTGAATGAAATTCATGAGCCTAATCCACTAGGAACCCCATGAACTTTTAATCCAAATCCAAAAAAAACTTCATGAGCCTAGTCCTCTATGAACCTCATGAACCTGAAATCCAAACTCAAAGGAACTTCTTGAGTCTAGTCCTATAAGAACCTCATGAACCTTAAATCCCAATCGAATGGAACTTCATGAGCCTAGTCCTTTATGAACCTGATGAACCTTAAATCCAAATCAAAGGAACTCCATGGGCCTAGTCCTCTAGGAACCTCATGAACCTTAAATCCAAATCCAATGGAACTTCATGAGCCTAGCACTCTAGGAATCTCATGAACCTTAAATCCATATCCAAAGGAACTTCATGAGCGTAGTCCTCTCGGAACCTCTTAAACCTCAAATCCAAATCTAATGGAACATCATGAGCCAAGTCCTCTAGGTACCTCATGAACATTAAATCCAAAATCAAAGGAACTTCATGAGCCTAGTCCTCTAGGAACCTCATGGTCTATTAATCAAAATCCGAATGATCTTCATGAGCCTAGTCCTCTAGGAACCTCATGAACCTTAAATCCAAATCCAAAGGAACTTCATGAGCCTAGTCCTCTAGGAACCTCATGAACCTTAAATACAAATCCATTGGAACTTCATGAGCCTAGTCCTCTAGGAACCTCATAAACCTTAAATCTAAATCCAATGGAACTTCATGAGCCTTGTCCTATAGGAACCTTGTAACCCTTTAATCTAAATCTGAATGAAATTCATGAGCCTAATCCACTAGGAACCCCATGAACTTTTAATCCAAATCCAAAAAAAACTTCATGAGCCTAGTCCTCTATGAACCTCATGAACCTTAAATCCAAACTCAAAGGAACTTCATGAGTCTAGTCCTATAAGAACCTTATGAAACTTATATCCAAATTGAATGAAACTTCATGAGCCTAGTCCTTTAGGAACCTCATGAACCTTAAATCTAAATCAAAGGAACTTCATGGGCCTAGTCCTCTAGGAACCTCATTAACCTTAAATCCAAATCCAATGGAACTTCATGAGCCTAGTCCTCTAAGAACCTCATTAACCTTAAATCCAAATCCAATGGAACTTCATGAGCCTAGTCCTCTAGGTACCTCATGAACCTTAAATCCAAATCCAAAGGAACTCCATGCGCCTAGTCCTCTAGGAACCTCATGAACCTTTAATCCAAATCCAAAGGAACTTCATGATGAGCCTAGTCCTCTAGGAACCTCATGAACCTTAAATCCATATCCAAAGGAACTTTATGAGCCTAGTCCTCAAGCAACCTCATGAACCTTTAATCCAAATCCAATGGAACTTCATGAGCCTAGTCCTCTGGGTACCTCATGAACCTTAAATCCAAATCCAAAGAAACCTCATGATCCTAGTCCTCTAGGAACCTCATGAACCTGTAATCTAAATTTGAAGGAACTTCATGAGCCTAGTTCTGTAGAAACCTCATTAACCTTAAATCCAAATCCAAAGGAACAACATGAGCCTAGTCCTCTAGGAACCTCATGAACCTTAAATCCAAATCCAATGGAACTTCATGATACTAGTCCTATCCAAATCTAATGGAACTTCATGAGCTTAGTCCTCTGGGTACCTCATGAACCTTAAATCCAAATCCAAAGAAACTTCATGAGCCTAGTCCTCTAGGAACCTCATGAACCTGTAATCTAAATTCGAAGGAACTTCATGAGCCTAGTTCTGTAGAAACCTCATTAACCTTAAATCCAAATCCAAAGGAACAGCATGAGCCTAGTCCTCTAGGAACCTCATGAACCTTAAATACAAATCCAATGGAACTTCATGAGCCTAGTCCTCTAGGAACCTCATAAACCTTAAATCCAAATCCAATGGAACTTCATGAGCCTTGTCCTATAGGAACCTTGTAACCCTTTAATCTAAATCAATGAAATTCATGAGCCTAGTCCTCTAGGAACCTCATGAACCTTTAATCCAAATCCAAAGGAACTTCATGAGCCTAGTCCTCAATGAACCTCATGAACCTTAAATCCAAACTCAAAGGAACTTCATGAGTCTAGTCCTATAAGAACCTTATGAACCTTATATCCAAATATAATGGAACTTCATGAGCCTAGTCCTTTAGGAACCATATGAACATTAAATCCAATAGAACTTCATGAGCCTAGTCCTCTAGGAACCTCATGAACCTTAAATCCAAATCCAATGGAACTTCATGAGCCTAGTCCTCTAGGAACCTCATGAACCTTAAATCCAAATCCAATGGAACTTTATGAGCCTAGTCCTCTGGAACCTCTTAAACCTCAAATCCAAATCTAATGGAACATCATGAGCCAAGTCCTCTAGGTACCTCATGAACCTTAAATCCAAAATCAAAGGAACTTCATGAGCCTAGTCCTCTAGGAACCTCATGGTCTATTAATCCAAATCCGAAGGAACTTCATGAGCCTAGTCCTCTTGGAACCTCATTAACCTTCAATCCAAATCCAAATGAACTTCATGAGCCTAGTCTTCTAGGAACCTCATGAACCTTAAATACAAATTCAATGGAACTTCATGAGCCTAGTCCTCTAGGAACCTCATAAACCTTAAATCTAAATCCAATGGAACTTCATGAGCCTAGTCCTATAAGAACCTTGTAACCCTTTAATCTAAATCAATGAAATTCATGAGCCTAGTCCACTAGGAACCCCATGAACCTTTAATCCAAATCCAAAGGAACTTCATGAGCCTAGTCCTCTATGAACCTCATGAACCCGAAATCCAAACTCAAAGGAGCTTCATGAGTCTAGTCCTATAAGAACCTTATGAAACTTAAATCCAAATTCAAAGGAACTTCATGAGCCTGGTCCTCTAGGAACCTCATGAACCTTTAATCTAAATTCAAAGGAACTTCATGAGCCTGGTCCTCTAGGAACCTCATGAACCTTAAATCCAAATCCAATAGAACTTCATGAGCCTAGTCCTCTAAGAACCTTATGAACCTTAATCTTAATCCAATGGAACTTCATGAGCCTAGTCCTCTAGGTACCTCATGAACCTTAAATCCAAATCCAAAGGAACTTCATGAGCCTAGTCCTCTAGGAACCTCATGAACCTTTAATCCAAATCTGAAGGAACTTCATGAGCCTAGTCCTCTAGGAACCTCATGAACCTTAAATCCAAATCCAAAGGAACTTCATGAGCCTAGTCCTCAAGGAACCTCATGAACCTTAAATCCAAATACAAAGGAACTTCATGAGCTTAGTCCTCTAGGAACCTCATGAATGAACCTTTAATCCAAATCCAAAGGAACTTCATGAGCCTAGTTCTCTAGGAACTCCATGAACATTTAATCCAAATCCAAGAGAACATCATGAGCTTAGTCCTCTAGGAACCTCATGAACCTTAAACCCAAATCCAATGGAACTTCATGATAGTAGTCCTTAAATCCAAATCGAATGGAACTTCATGAGCCTAGTCCTCTAGGAACTTCATGACCTTAAATCCAAATCCAAAGGAACTTCATGAGCATACTCCTCTACTAGCTTTATGAACCTTTAATCCAAATCCAAAGGAACTTCATGAGCCTAGTCCTCTAAGAACCTCATAATCCTTAAATCCAAAAACAATGGAACTTCATGAGCCTAGTCCTCTAGGAACCTCATGAACCTGTAATCTAAATTCAAGGAACTTTATGAGCCTAGTCCTCTAGGAACCTCATGAACCTTTAATCTAAATTCAAGGAACTTCATGAGCCTAGTCCACTAGGAACCTCATGAACCTTAAATCCAAATCCAAAATAAACTTCATGAGCCTAGTCCTCTAGGAACCTCATGAACCTTTAATCCAAATCCGAAGGAACTTCATGAGCTTAGTCCTCTAGGAACCTCATGAATGAACCTTTAATCCAAATCAAAAAACTTCATGAGCCTAGTTCTCTAGGAACTCCATGAAACTTTAATCCAAATTCAATGGAACTTCATGAGCCTAGTCCTCTAGGAACCTCATGAACCTTAAATCCAAATCCAATGGAACTTCATGATACTAGTCCTATCGAAATCCAAAGGAACTTCATGAACCTAGTCTTATAGGAACCTCATTAACCTTTAATCCAAATCCAAAAGAACTTCATGAGCCTAGTCCTCTAGGAACCTCATAGGCCTTTAATCCAAATCTGAAGGAACTGCATGAGCCTAGTCCTATAGGAACCTCATTAACCTTAAATCCAAATCCAAAGGAACTTCATGAGCGTAGTCCTCTAAGAACCTTATGAACCTTAAATTCAAATCGAATGGAACTTCATCAGTCTAGTCCTCTAGGAACTTCATGAAACTTGAATCCAAATTCAATGGAACTTCATGAGCCTAGTCCTCTAGGAACCTCATCAACCTTATATCCATATCCAATGGAACTTTATGAGCCTAGTCCTCTAGATACCTCATGAACCTTAAATCCAAATCCAAGGTAACTTCATGAGCCTAGTCCTATAACCTTACATCCAAATCCAAAGGAACTTCATGAGCCTAGTCCTATAGGAACCTCATTAACCTTTAATCCAAATCCAAAAGAACTTCATGAGCCTAGTTCTCTAGGAACCTCATAAACCTTAAATTCAAATCCAATGGAACTTCATGAGCCTAGTCTTCTATGAACCTCATGAACCTTAAATCCAAACTCAAAGGAACTTCTTGAGTCTAGTCCTCTAAGAAACTTATGAAACTTAAATCCAAATCGAATGGAACGTCATGAGCTTATTCCTTTAGGAACCTCATGAACCTTAAATCCAAATCAAAGGAACTTCATGAGCCTTGTCCTCTAGGAACCTCATGAACCTTAAATCCAAATCCAATGGAACTTCATGAGCATAGTCCTATAGGAATCTCATGAACCTTAAATCCAAATTCAATGGAATCATAAGCCTAGTCCTCTTGGAACCTCATAAACCTTAAATCCAAATCCAATGGAAATTCATGAGCCTAGCCCTATAGGAACCTTGTAAACCTTTAATCTAAATCTGAATGAAATTCATAAGCCTAATCCACTAGGAACCCCATGAACCTTTAATCCAAATCCAAAAAAGCTTGATGAGCCTAGTCCTCTATGAACCTCATGAACCTTAAATCCAAACTCAAAGAAAATTCTTGAGTCTAGTCCTCTAAGAACCTTATGAACCTTAAATCCAAATTGAATGGAACTTCAGCAGTCTAGTCCTCTAAGAACTTCATGAAACTTGAATCCAAATTCAATGGAACTTCATGAGCCTAGTCCTCTAGGAACCTCATAAACCTTATATCCAAATACAATGGGACTTTATGAGCCTAGTCCTCTAGATACCTCATGAACCTTAAATCCAAATCCAATGTAACTTCATGAGCCAAGTCCTATAGGAACTTCATGAAATTCATGAGCCTAGTCCTATAGGAATCTTGTAAACCTTTAATCTAAATCTGAATGAAATTCATAAGCCTAATCCACTAGGAACCCCATGATCCTTTAATCCAAATCCAAAAAAACTTGATGAGCCTAGTCCTCTATGAACCTCATGAACCCTAAATCCAAACTCAAAGAAAATTCTTGAGTCTAGTCCTCTAAGAACCTTATGAACCTTAAATCCAAATCGAATGGAACTTCATCAGTCTATTCCTCTAGGAACTTCATGAAACTTGAATCCAAATTCAATGGAACTTCATGAGCCTAGTCCTCTAGGAACCTCATAAACCTTAACTCCAAATCCAATGGAACTTCAAGAGCCTGGTCTTCTAGGTACCTCATGAACCTTAAATCCAAATCCAAGGGAACTTCATGAGCCTAGTCCTCTAGGAACCTCATGAACCTTTAATCGAAATATGAAGGAACTGCATGAGCCTAGACCTATAGGAACCTCATTAACCTTAAATCCAAATCCAAAGGAACTTCATGAGCCTAGTCCTCTAAGAACCTTATGAACCTTAAATCCAAATCGAATGGAACTTCATCAGTCTAGTCCTCTAGGAACTTCATGAAACTTGAATCCAAATTCAATGGAACTTCATGAGCCTAGTCCTCTAGGAACCTCATAAACCTTATATCCAAATCCAATGGAACTTTATGAGCCTAGTCCTCTAGATACCTCATGAACCTTAAATCCAAATCCAAGGTAACTTCATGAGCCTAGTCCTATAACCTTACATCCAAATCCAAAGGAACTTCATGAGCCTAGTCCTATAGGAACCTCATTAACCTTTAATCCAAATCCAAAAGAACTTCATGAGCCTAGTTCTCTAGGAACCTCATAAACCTTAAATTCAAATCCAATGGAACTTCATGAGCCTAGTCTTCTATGAACCTCATGAACCTTAAATCCAAACTCAAAGGGACTTCTTGAGTCTAGTCCTCTAAGAAACTTATGAAACTTAAATCCAAATCGAATGGAACTTCATGAGCTTATTCCTTTAGGAACCTCATGAACCTTAAATCCAAATCAAAGGAACTTCATGAGCCTTGTCCTCTAGGAACCTCATGAACCTTAAATCCAAATACAATGGAACTTCATGAGCATAGTCCTATACGAATCTCATGAACCTTAAATCCAAATCCAATGGAATCATAAGCCTAGTCCTCTTGGAACCTCATAAAACTTAAATCCAAATCCAATTGAAATTCATGAGCCTAGTCCTATAGGAACCTTGTAAACCTTTAATCTAAATCTGAATTAAATTCATAAGCCTAATCCACTAGGAACCCCATGATCATTTAATCCAAATCCAAAAAAACATGATGAGCCTAGTCCTCTATGAACCTCATGAACCCTAAATCCAAACTCAACGAAAATTCTTGAGTCTAGTCCTCTAAGAACCTTATGAACCTTAAATCCAAATCAAATGGAACTTCATGAGCCTAGTCCTCTAAGAACTTCATGAAACTTGAATCCAAATTCAATGGAACTTCATGAGCCTAGTCCTCTAGGAACCTCATAAACCTTAACTCCAAATCCAATGGAACTTCATGAGCCTAGTCCTCTAGGAACCTCATGAACCTTTAATCCAAATCCAAGGGAACTTCATGAGCCTAGTCCTCTAGGAACCTCATGAACCTTTAATCCAAATTCGAGGAACCGCATGAGCCTAGTCCTATAGAACCTCATTAACCTTAAATCCAAATCCAAAGGAACTTCATGAGCCTAGTCCTCTAAGAACCTTATGAACCTTAAATCCAAATCGAATGGAACTTCATCAGTCTATTCCTCGAGGAACTTCATGAAACTTGAATCCAAATTCAATGGAACTTCATGAGCCTAGTCCTCTAGGAACCTCATAAACCTTATATCCAAATCCAATGGAACTTTATGAGCCTAGTCCTCTAGACACCTCATGAACCTTAAATCCAAATCCCTGGTAACTTCATGAGCCTAGTCCTATAACCTTACATCCAAATCCAAAGGAACTTCATGAGCCTAGTCCTATAGGAACCTCATTAACCTTTAATCCAAATCCAATGGAACTTCATGAGCCTAGTCTTCTATGAACCTCATGAACCTTAAATCCAAACTCAAAGGAACTTCTTGAGTTTAGTCCTCTACGAAACTTATGAAACTTAAATCCAAATTGAATGGAACGTCATGAGCTTATTCCTTTAGGAACCTCATGAACCTTAAATCCAAATCAAAGAAACTTCATGAGCCTTGTCCTCTAGGAACCTCATGAACTTTAAATCCAAATCCAATGGAACTTCATGAGCATAGTCCTATACGAATCTAATGAACCTTAAATCCAAATCCAATGGAATCATAAGCCTAGTCCTCTTGGAACCTCATAAACCTTAAATCCAAATCCAATTGAAATTCATGAGCCTAGTCCTATAGGAACCTTGTAAACCTTTAATCTAAATATGAATGAAATTCATAAGCCTAATCCACTAGGAACCCCATGAACCTTTAATCCAAATCCAAAAAAACTTAATGAGCCTAGTCCTCTATGAACCTCATGAACTCTAAATCCAAACTCAAAGAAAATTCTTGAGGCTAGTCCTCTAAGAACCTTATGAACCTTAAATCCAAATCAAATGGAACTTCAGCAGTCTAGTCCTCTAAGAACTTTATGAAACTTGAATCCAAATTCAATGGAACTTCATGAGCCTAGTCCTCTAGGAACCTTATAAACCTTAACTCCAAATCCAATGGAACTTCAAGAGCCTAGTCTTCTACGTACCTCATGAACCTTAAATCCAAATCCAAGGGAACTTCATGAGCCTAGTCCTCTAGGAACCTCATGAACCTTTTCCAAATCCGAAGGAATTGCATGAGCCTAGTCCTATAGGAACCTCATTAACCTTAAATCAAAATCTAAAGAAACTTCATGAGCCTAGTCCTCTAAGAACCTTATGAACCTTAAATCCAAATCAAATGGAACTTCAGCAGTCTAGTCCTCTAAGAACTTTATGAAACTTGAATC
The DNA here is from genome assembly GCA_033398695.1 of Orobanche coerulescens. Lineage (NCBI taxonomy): Eukaryota > Viridiplantae > Streptophyta > Magnoliopsida > Lamiales > Orobanchaceae > Orobanche > Orobanche coerulescens. Next base: position 47,257 of record JAWKAU010000493.1, on the reverse strand, counting down.
CAAATTCAATGGAACTTCATGAGCCTAGTCCTCTAGGAACCTCATAAACTTTATATCCAAATCCAATGGAACTTTATGAGCCTAGTCCTGCAGATACCTCATGAACCTTAAATCCAAATCCAAGGTAACTTCATGAGCCTAGTCCTATAACCTTACATCCAAATCCAAAGGAACTTCATGAGCCTAGTCCTATAGGAACCTCATTAACCTTTAATCCAAATCCGAAGAAACTTCATGAGCCTAGTTCTTTACGAACTCCATGAACCTTTAATCCAAATCCAAGCGAACTTCATGAGACTAGTCCTCTAAGAACCTCATGAACCTTAAATCCAAATCCTATGGACCATCATGAGCCTAGTCCTACCGAAATCCAATAGAACTTCATGAGCCAAGTCCCCTAGGTACCTCATGAACCTTAAATCGAAATACAAAGGAACTTCATGAGCCTAGTCCTCTACTAACCTCGTGAACCTTTAATCCAAATCTAAAGGAACTTCATGATTCTAGTCCTCATGAAATTCAAAGGAACGTCATGAGCCTAGTCCTCTATGAACATCATGAACCTGTAATCTAAATTCGAAAGAACTTCATGAGCCTAGTCCTCTAGGAACCTCATGAACCTTAAATCTAAATTCAATTGAATTTCATGAGCCTAATTGTCTAGGAACCTCATGAACCTTAAATGCAAATTCAATGGACTTTCATGAGCCTAGTCCTTTATTATCCTCTTGAACCTTTAATCCAATTCCAAAGGAATTTCATGAGCTTAGTCCTCTAGAAACCTTGTAAACCTTTAATCTAAATCTGAAGGAACTTCTTGAGTCTAGTCCTCTAGGAACCTCGTGAACCTGAAATGCGAATCGAATGGATCTCCATGAGCCTAGTCCTCTAGGAACCTCATAAACCTTAAATCCAAATCCAATGGAACTTCATGAGCCTAGTCCTCTAGGTACCTCCTGAAACATAAATCCAAATCTAAAGGAACATCATGAGCCTAGTTCTCTAGGAACCTCATGAACCTTTAATCCAAATACGAATGACATCATGAGTTTAGTCCTCTAGGAACCTCATGAACCTTTAATACAAATCCAAGGAAACTTCATGAGCCTAGTTTTATAGGAACTCCATTAACCTTTAATCCAAATACAAGAGAACTTCATGAGCCTAGTCCTATCCAGATCCAATGGAACTTCATGAGCCTAGTCCTATCCAGATCCAATGGAACTTCATGAGCCTAGTCCTCTAGGTACCTCATGAACCTTAAATCTAAATCCAAAGGAACTTCATGAGCCTAGTCCTATATGAACCTCATTATCCTTAATCCAAATACAAAGGAACTTCATGAGCCTAGTCCTCTAGAAACCTCATGAACCTTTAATCCAAATCCAATGGAAATTCATGAGCCTAGTCCTATAGGAACCTTGTAACCATTTAATCTAAATCTGAATGAAATTCATGAGCCTAACCCGCTAGGAACCCCATGAACCTTTAACCCAAATCCAAAAAAACTTCATGAGCCTTAAATCCAAATCGAATGGAGCTTCATCAGTCTAGTCCTCTAGGAACTTCATGAAACTTGAATCCAAATTCAATGGAACTTCATGAGCCTAGTCCTCTAGGAACCTCGTAAACCTTATATCCAAATACAATGGGACTTTATGAGCCTAGTCCTCTAGATACCTCATGAACCTTAAATCCAAATCCAATGTACCTTCATGAGCCTAGTCCTATAGGAACTTCATGAAATTCATGAGCCTAGTCCTATAGGAACCTTGTAAACCTTTAATCTAAATCTGAATGAAATTCATAAGCCTAATCCACTAGGAACCCCATGATCCTTTAATCCAAATCCAAAAAAACTTGATGAGCCTAGTCCTCTAGGAACCTCATGAACCCTAAATCCAAACTCAAAGAAAATTCTTGAGTCTAGTCCTCTAAGAACCTTATGAACCTTAAATCCAAATCAAATGGAACTTCAGCAGTCTAGTCCTCTAAGAACTTCATGAAACTTGAATCCAAATTCAATGGAACTTCATGAACCTAGTCCTCTAGGAACCTCATAAACCTTAACTCCAAATCCAATGGAACTTCAAGAGCCTAGTCTTCTAGGTACCTCATGAACCTTAAATCCAAATCCAAGGGAACTTCATGAGCCTAGTCCTCTAGGAACCTCATGAACCTTTAATCGAAATCTGAAGGAACTGCATGAGCCTAGTCCTATAGGAACCTCATTAACCTTAAATCCAAATCCAAAGGAACTTCATGAGCCTAGTCCTCTAAGAACCTTATGAACCTTAAATCCAAATCGAATGGAACTTCATCAGTCTAGTCCTCTAGGAACTTCATGAAACTTGAATCCAAATTCAATGGAACTTCATGATCCTAGTCCTCTAGGAACCTCATAAACCCTATATCCAAATCCAATGGAACTTTCTGAGCCTAGTCCTCTAGATACCTCATGAACCTTAAATCCAAATCCAAGGTAACTTCATGAGCCTAGTCCTATAACCTTACATCCAAATCCAAAGGAACTTCATGAGCCTAGTCCTATAGGAACCTCATTAACCTTTAATCCAAATCCAAAAGAACTTCATGAGCCTAGTTCTCTAGAAACCTCATAAACCTTAAATTCAAATCCAATGGAACTTCATGAGCCTAGTCTTCTATGAACCTCATGAACCTTAAATCCAAACTCAAAGGAACTTCTTGAGTTTAGTCCTCTACGAAACTTATGAAACTTAAATCCAAATTGAATGGAACGTCATGAGCTTATTACTTTAGGAACCTCATGAACCTTAAATCCAAATCAAAGAAACTTCATGAGCCTTGTCCTCTAGGAACCTCATGAACTTTAAATCCAAATCCAATGGAACTTCATGAGCATAGTCCTATACGAATCTCATGAACCTTAAATCCAAATCCAATGGAATCATAAGCCTAGTCCTCTTGGAACCTCATAAACCTTAAATCCAAATCCAATGGAAATTCATGAGCCTAGTCCTATAGGAACCTTGTAAACCTTTAATCTAAATCTGAATGAAATTCATAAGCCTAATCCACTAGGAACCCCATGAACCTTTAATCCAAATCCAAAAAAACTTGATGAGCCTAGTCCTCTATGAACCTCATGAACCTTAAATCCAAACTCAAAGAAAATTCTTGAGTCTAGTCCTCTAAGAACCTTATGAACCTTAAATCCAAATTGAATGGAACTTCAGCAGTCTAGTCCTCTAAGAACTTCATGAAACTTGAATCCAAATTCAATGGAACTTCATGAGCCTAGTCCTCTAGGAACCTCATAAACCTTATATCCAAATACAATGGGACTTTATGAGCCTAGTCCTCTAGATACCTCATGAACCTTAAATCCAAATCCAATGTAACTTCATGAGCCAAGTCCTATAGGAACCTTGTAAACCTTTAATCTAAATCTGAATGAAATTCATAAGCCTAATCCACTAGGAACCCCATGATCCTTTAATCCAAATCCAAAAAAACTTGATGAGCCTAGTCCTCTATGAACCTCATGAACCCTAAATCCAAACTCAAAGAAAATTCTTGAGTCTAGTCCTCTAAGAACCTTATGAACCTTAAATCCAAATCAAATGGAACTTCAGCAGTCTAGTCCTCTAAGAACTTCATGAAACTTGAATCCAAATTCAATGGAACTTCATGAGCCTAGTCCTCTAGGAACCTCATAAACCTTAACTCCAAATCCAATGGAACTTCAAGAGCCTAGTCTTCTAGGTACCTCATGAACCTTAAATCCAAATCCAAGGGAACTTCATGAGCCTAGTCCTCTAGAACCTCATGAACCTTTAATCGAAATCTGAAGGAACTGCATGAGCCTAGTCCTATAGGAACCTCATTAACCTTAAATCCAAATCCAAAGGAACTTCATGAGCCTAGTCCTCTAAGAACCTTATGAACCTTAAATCCAAATCGAATGGAACTTCATCAGTCTAGTCCTCTAGGAACTTCATGAAACTTGAATCCAAATTCAATGGAACTTCATGATCCTAGTCCTCTAGGAACCTCATAAACCCTATATCCAAATCCAATGGAACTTTCTGAGCCTAGTCCTCTAGATACCTCATGAACCTTAAATCCAAATCCAAGGTAACTTCATGAGCCTAGTCCTATAACCTTACATCCAAATCCAAGGGAACTTCATGAGCCTAGTCCTATAGGAACCTCATTAACCTTTAATCCAAATCCAAAAGAACTTCATGAGCCTAGTTCTCTCGGAACCTCATAAACCTTAAATTCAAATCCAATGGAACTTCATGAGCCTAGTCTTCTATGAACCTCATGAACCTTAAATCCAAACTCAAAGGAACTTCTTGAGTCTAGTCCTCTAAGAAACTTATGAAACTTAAATCCAAATCGAATGGAACTTCATGAGCTTATTCCTTTAGGAACTTCATGAACCTTAAATCCAAATCAAAGAAACTTCATGAGCCTTGTCCTCTAGGAACCTCATGAACTTTAAATCCAAATCCAATGGAACTTCATGAGCATAGTCCTATACGAATCTCATGAACCTTAAATCCAAATCCAATGGAATCCTAAGCCTAGTCCTCTTGGAACCTCATAAAACTTAAATCCAAATCCAATTGAAATTCATGAGCCTAGTCCTATAGGAACCTTGTAAACCTTTAATCTAAATCTGAATTAAATTCATAAGCCTAATCCACTAGGAACCCCATGATCATTTAATCCAAATCCAAAAAAACATGATGAGCCTAGTCCTCTATGAACCTCATGAACCCTAAATCCAAACTCAACGAAAATTCTTGAGTCTAGTCCTCTAAGAACCTTATGAACCTTTAATCCAAATCAAATGGAACTTCAGCAGTCTAGTCCTCTAAGAACTTCATGAAACTTGAATCCAAATTCAATGGAACTTCATGAGCCTAGTCCTCTAGGAACCTCATAAACCTTAACTCCAAATCCAATGGAACTTCATGAGCCTAGTCCTCTAGGAACCTCATGAACCTTTAATCCAAATCCAAGGGAACTTCATGAGCCTAGTCCTCTAGGAACCTCATGAACCTTTAATCCAAATTCGAAGGAACTGCATGAGCCTAGTCCTATAGGAACCTGGTTAACCTTAAATCCAAATCCAAAGGAACTTCATGAGCCTAGTCCTCTAAGAACCTTATGAACCTTAAATCCAAATCGAATGGAACTTCATCAGTCTATTCCTCGAGGAACTTCATGAAACTTGAATCCAAATTCAATGGAACTTCATGAGCCTAGTCTTCTAGGAACCTCATAAACCTTATATCCAAATCCAATGGAACTTTATGAGCCTAGTCCTCTAGATACCTCATGAACCTTAAATCCAAATCCAAGGTAACTTCATGAGCCTAGTCCTATAACCTTACATCCAAATCCAAAGGAACTTCATGAGCCTAGTCCTATAGGAACCTCATTAACCTTAAATCCAAATCCAAAGGAACTTCATGAGCCTAGTCCTCTATGAACCTCATGAACCCTAAATCCAAACTCAAAGAAAATTCTTGAGTCTAGTCCTCTAAGAACCTTATGAACCTTAAATCCAAATTGAATGGAACGTCATGAGCTTATTCCTTTAGGAACCTCATGAACCTTAAATCCAAATCAAAGAAACTTCATGAGCCTTGTCCTCTAGGAACCTCATGAACTTTAAATCCAAATCCAATGGAACTTCATGAGCATAGTCCTATACGAATCTCATGAACCTTAAATCCAAATCCAATGGAATCATAAGCCTAGTCCTCTTGGAACCTCATAAACCTTAAATCCAAATCCAATTGAAATTCATGAGCCTAGTCCTATAGGAACCTTGTAAACCTTTAATCTAAATATGAATGAAATTCATAAGCCTAATCCACTAGGAACCCCATGAACCTTTAATCCAAATCCAAAAAAACTTAATGAGCCTAGTCCTCTATGAACCTCATGAACTCTAAATCCAAACTCAAAGAAAATTCTTGAGGCTAGTCCTCTAAGAACCTTATGAACCTTAAATCCAAATCAAATAGAACTTCAGCAGTCTAGTCCTCTAAGAACTTTATGAAACTTGAATCCAAATTCAATGGAACTTCATGAGCCTAGTCCTCTAGGAACCTTATAAACCTTATCTCCAAATCCAATGGAACTTCAAGAGCCTAGTCTTCTAGGTACCTCATGAACCTTAAATCCAAATCCAAGGGAACTTCATGAGCCTAGTCCTCTAGGAACCTCATGAACCTTTTCCAAATCCGAAGGAATTGCATGAGCCTAGTCCTATAGGAACCTCATTAACCTTAAATCAAAATCTAAAGAAACTTCATGAGCCTAGTCCTCTAAGAACCTTATGAACCTTAAATCCAGATCGAATGGAACTTCATCAGTCTATTCCTCTAGGAACTTTATGAAACTTGAATCCAAATTCAATGGAACTTCATGAGCCTAGTCCTCTAGGAACCTCATAAACTTTATATCCAAATCCAATGGAACTTTATGAGCCTAGTCCTGCAGATACCTCATGAACCTTAAATCCAAATCCAAGGTAACTTCATGAGCCTAGTCCTATAACCTTACATCCAAATCCAAAGGAACTTCATGAGCCTAGTCCTATAGGAACCTCATTAACCTTTAATCCAAATCCAAAAGAACTTGATGAGCCTAGTTCTCTAGGAACCTCATAAACCTTAAATTCAAATCCAATGGAACTTCATGAGCCTAGTCTTTTATGAACCTCATGAACCTTAAATCCAAACTCAAAGGAACTTCTTGAGTCTAGTCCTATACGAAACTTATGAAACTTAAATCCAAATCGAATGGAACGTCATGAGCTTATTCCTTTATGAACCTCATGAACCTTAAATCCATATCAAAGGAACTTCATGAGCCTTGTCCTCTAGGAACCTCATGAACCTTAAATCCAAATCCAATGGAACTTCATGAGCATAGTCCTATAGGAATCTCATGAACCTTAAATCCAAATCCAATGGAATCATAAGCCTAGTCCTGTTGGAACCTGATAAACCTTAAATCCAAATCCAATGGAAATTCATGAGCCTAGTCCTATAGGAACCTTGTAAACCTTTAATATAAATCTGAATGAAATTCATAAGCCTAATCCACTAGGAACCCCATGAACCTTTAATCCAAATCCAAAAAAACTTGATGAGCCTAGTCCTCTATGAAACTCATGAACCTTAAATCCAAACTCAAAGAAAATCCTTGAGTCTAGTCCTCTAAGAACCTTATGAACCTTAAATCCAATTGAATGGAACTTCAGCAGTCTAGTCCTCTAAGAACTTCATGAAACTTGAATCCAAATTCAATGGAACTTCATGAGCCTAGTCCTCTAGGAACCTCATAAACCTTTACTCGAAATCCAATGGAACTTCAAGAGCCTAGTCCTCTAGGTACCTCATGAACCTTAAATCCAAATCCAAGGGAACTTCATGAGCCTAGTCCTCTAGGAACCTCATGAACCTTTAATCCAAATCCGAAGGAACTGCATGAGCCTACTCCTATAGGAACCTCATTAACCTTAAATCCAAATCCAAAGGAACTTCATGAGCCTAGTCCTCTAAAAACCTTATGAACCATAAATCCAAGTCGAATGGAACTTCATCAGTCTAGTCATCTAGGAACTTCATGAAACTTGAATCCAGATTCAATGGAACTTCATGAGCCTAGTCCTCTAGGAAACTCATAAACCTTATATCCAAATCCAATGGAACTTTATGAGCCTAGTCCTCTTCATGAACCTTAAATCCAAATACAAGGTAACTTCATGAGCCTAGTCCTATAACCTTACATCCAAATCCAAAGGAACTTCATGAACATAGTCCTATAGGAACCTCATTAACCTTTAATCCAAATCCAAAAGAACTTCATGAGCCTAGTTCTCTAGGAACCTCATAAACCTTAAATTCAAATCTAATGGAACTTCATGAGCCTAGTCTTCTATGAACCTCATGAACTTTAAATCCAAACTCAAAGGGACTTCTTGAGTCTAGTCCTCTAAGAAACTTATGAAACTTAAATCCAAATCGAATGGAACTTCATGAGCTTATTCCTTTAGGAACCTCATGAACCTTAAATCCAAATTAACGAAACTTCATGAGTCTTGTCCTCTAGGAACCTCATGAACTTTAAATCCAAATCCAATGGAACTTCATGAGCATAGTCCTATACGAATCTCATGAACCTTAAATCCAAATCCTAGGGAACATCATGAGCCTAGTCCTCTATGAACCTCATGGACCTTTAATCCAAATCCAAGGAACTACATGAGCCTAGTCCTATAGGAACCTCATTAACCTTAAATCCAAATCCAAAGGAAATTCATAAGCCTAATCCACTAGGAACCCCGTGAACCTTTAATCCGAATCCAAAAAAACTTGATGAGCCTAGTCCTCTATGAACCTCATGAACCCTAAATCCAAACTCAAAGAAAATTCTTGAGTCTAGTCCTCTAAGAACCTTATGAACCTTAAATCCAAATCAAATGGAACTTCAGCAGCCTAGTCCTCTAAGAACTTCATGAAACTTGAATCCAAATTGAATGGAACTTCATCAGCCAAGTCCTCTAGGAACCTCATAAACCTTAACTCCAAATCCAATGGAACTTCAAGAGCCTAGTCTTTTAGGTACCTCATGAACCTTAAATCTAAATCCAAGGGAACTTCATGAGCCTAGTCCTCTAGGAACCTCATGGACCTTTAATCCAAATCCGAAGGAACTGCATGAGCCTAGTCCTATAGGAACCTCATTAACCTTAAATCCAAATCCAAAGGAACTTCATGAGCCTAGTCCTCTAGGAACCTCATGAAACTTTAATCCAAATCCGAAGGAACTGCATGAGCCTAGTCCTATAGGAACCTCATTAACCTTAAATCCAAATCCAAAGGAACTTCATGAGCCTAGTCCTCTATGAACCTCATGAACCTTAAATCCAAATCCAAGGGAACTTCATGAGCCTAGTCCTCTAGGAACCTCATGAACCTTTAATCCAAATCCGAAGGAACTGCATGAGCCTAGTCCTATAGGAACCTCGTTAACCTTAAATACAAATCCAAAGGAACTTCATGAGCCTAGTCCTCTAAGAACCTTATGAACCTTAAATCCAAATCGAATGGAACTTCATCAGTCTATTCCTCTAGGAACTTCATGAAACTTGAATCCAAATTCAATGGAACTTCATGAGCCTAGTCCTCTAGGAACCTCATAAACCTTATATCCAAATCCAATGGAACTTTATGAGCCTAGTCCTCTAGACACCTCATGAACCTTAAATCCAAATCCCTGGTAACTTCATGAGCCTAGTCCTATAACCTTACATCCAAATCCAAAGGAACTTCATGAGCCTAGTCCTCTAAAAACCTTATGAACCATAAATCCAAGTCGAATGGAACTTCATCAGTCTAGTCATCTAGGAACTTCATGAAACTTGAATCCAGATTCAATGGAACTTCATGAGCCTAGTCCTCTAGGAAACTCATAAACCTTATATCCAAATCCAATGGAACTTTATGAGCCTAGTCCTCTTCATGAACCTTAAATCCAAATACAAGGTAACTTCATGAGCCTAGTCCTATAACCTTACATCCAAATCCAAAGGAACTTCATGAACATAGTCCTATAGGAACCTCATTAACCTTTAATCCAAATCCAAAAGAACTTCATGAGCCTAGTTCTCTAGGAACCTCATAAACCTTAAATTCAAATCTAATGGAACTTCATGAGCCTAGTCTTCTATGAACCTCATGAACTTTAAATCCAAACTCAAAGGGACTTCTTGAGTCTAGTCCTCTAAGAAACTTATGAAACTTAAATCCAAATCGAATGGAACTTCATGAGCTTATTCCTTTAGGAACCTCATGAACCTTAAATCCAAATTAACGAAACTTCATGAGTCTTGTCCTCTAGGAACCTCATGAACTTTAAATCCAAATCCAATGGAACTTCATGAGCATAGTCCTATACGAATCTCATGAACCTTAAATCCAAATCCTAGGGAACATCATGAGCCTAGTCCTCTATGAACCTCATGGACCTTTAATCCAAATCCGAAGGAACTACATGAGCCTAGTCCTATAGGAACCTCATTAACCTTAAATCCAAATCCAAAGGAAATTCATAAGCCTAATCCACTAGGAACCCCGTGAACCTTTAATCCGAATCCAAAAAAACTTGATGAGCCTAGTCCTCTATGAACCTCATGAACCCTAAATCCAAACTCAAAGAAAATTCTTGAGTCTAGTCCTCTAAGAACCTTATGAACCTTAAATCCAAATCAAATGGAACTTCAGCAGTCTAGTCCTCTAAGAACTTCATGAAACTTGAATCCAAATTGAATGGAACTTCATCAGCCAAGTCCTCTAGGAACCTCATAAACCTTAACTCCAAATCCAATGGAACTTCAAGAGCCTAGTCTTTTAGGTACCTCATGAACCTTAAATCTAAATCCAAGGGAACTTCATGAGCCTAGTCCTCTAGGAACCTCATGAACCTTTAATCCAAATCCGAAGGAACTCCATGAGCCTAGTCCTATATGAACCTCATTAACCTTAAATCTAAATCCAAAGGAACTTCATGAGCCTAGTCCTCTAGGAACCTCATGAACCTTTAATCCAAATCCGAAGGAACTGCATGAGCCTAGTCCTATAGGAACCTCATTAACCTTAAATCCAAATCCAAAGGAACTTCATGAGCCTAGTCCTCTATGAACCTCATGAACCTTAAATCCAAATCCAAGGGAACTTCATGAGCCTAGTCCTCTAGGAACCTCATGAACCTTTAATCCAAATCCGAAGGAACTGCATGAGCCTAGTCCTATAGGAACCTCGTTAACCTTAAATACAAATCCAAAGGAACTTCATGAGCCTAGTCCTCTAAGAACCTTATGAACCTTAAATCCAAATCGAATGGAACTTCATCAGTCTATTCCTCTAGGAACTTCATGAAACTTGAATCCAAATTCAATGGAACTTCATGAGCCTAGTCCTCTAGGAACCTCATAAACCTTATATCCAAATCCAATGGAACTTTATGAGCCTAGTCCTCTAGACACCTCATGAACCTTAAATCCAAATCCCTGGTAACTTCATGAGCCTAGTCCTATAACCTTACATCCAAATCCAAAGGAACTTCATGTGCCTAGTCCTATAGGAACCTCATTAACCTTTAATCCAAATCCAAAAGAACTTCATGAGCTTAGTTCTCTAGGAACCTCATAAACCTTAAATTTAAATCCAATGGAACTTCATGAGCCTAGTCTTCTATGAACCTCATGAACCTTAAATCCAAACTCAAAGGAACTTCTTGAGTCTAGTCCTCTACGAAACTTATGAAACTTAAATCCAAATCGAATCGAACGTCATGAGCTTATTCCTTTAGGAACCTCATGAACCTTAAATCCAAATCAAAGAAACTTCATGAGCCTTGTCCTCTAGGAACCTCATGAACTTTAAATCCAAATCCAATGGAACTTCATGATCATAGTCCTATACGAATCTCATGAACCTTAAATCCAAATCCAATGGAATCATAAGCCTAGTCCTCTTGGAACCTCATAAACCTTAAATCCAAATCCAATTGAAATTCATGAGCCTAGTCCTATAGGAACCTTGTAAACCTTTAATCTAAATCTGAATGAAATTCATAAGCCTAATCCACTAGGAACCCCATGAACCTTTAATCCAAATCCAAAAAAACTTGATGAGCCTAGTCCTCTATGAACCTCATGAACTCTAAATCCAAACTCAAAGAAATTTCTTGAGTCTAGTCCCCTAAGAACCTTACGAACCTTAAATCCAAATCAAATGGAACTTCAGCAGTCTAGTCCTCTAAGAACTTCATGAAACTTGAATCCAAATTCAATGGAACTTCATGAGCCTAGTCCTCTAGGAACCTCATAAACCTTATCTCCAAATCCAATGGAACTTCAAGAGCCTAGTCTTCTAGGTACCTCATGAACCTTAAATCCAAATCCAAGGGAACTTCATGAGCCTAGCCCTCTAGGAACCTCATGAACCTTTATTCCAAATCCGAAGGAACTGCATGAGCCTAGTCCTATAGGAACCTCATTAACCTTAAATCCAAATCCAAAGGAACTTCATGAGCCTAGTCCTCTAAGAACCTTATGAACCTTAAATCCAAATCGAATGGAACTTCATCAGTCTATTCCTCTAGGAACTTCATGAAACTTGAATCCAAATTCAATGGAACTTCATGAGCCTAGTCCTCTAGGAACCTCATAAACCTTATATCCAAATCCAATGGAACTTTATGAGCCTTGTCCTCTAGATACCTCATGAACCTTAAATCCAAATCCCTGGTAACTTCATGAGCCTAGTCCTATAACCTTACATCCAAATCCAAAGGAACTTCATGTGCCTAGTCCTATAGGAACCTCATTAACCTTAAATCCAAATTAACGAAACTTCATGAGTCTTGTCCTCTAGGAACCTCATGAACTTTAAATCCAAATCCAATGGAACTTCATGAGCATAGTCCTATACGAATCTCATGAACCTTAAATCCAAATCCTAGGGAACTTCATGAGCCTAGTCCTCTAGGAACCTCATGGACCTTTAATCCAAATCTGAAGGAACTACATGAGCCTAGTCCTATAGGAACCTCATTAACCTTAAATCCAAATCCAAAGGAAATTTATAAGCCTAATCCACTAGGAACCCCATGAACCTTTAATCCGAATCCAAAAAAACTTGATGAGCCTAGTCCTCTATGAACCTCATGGACCCTAAATCCAAACTCAAAGAAAATTCTTGAGTCTAGTCCTCTAAGAACATTATGAACCTTAAATCCAAATCAAATGGAACTTCAGCAGTCTAGTCCTCTAAGAACTTCATGAAACTTGAATCCAAATTGAATGGAACTTTATGAGCATAGTCCTCTAGGAACCTCATAAACCTTAACTCCAAATCCAATGGAACTTCAAGAGTTTAGTCTTTTAGGTACCTCATGAACCTTAAATCTAAATCCAAGGGAACTTCATGAGCCTAGTCCTCTAGGAACCTCATGAACCTTTAATCCAAATCCGAAGGAACTGCATGAGCCTAGTCCTATATGAACCTCATTAACCTTAAATCTAAATCCAAAGGAACTTCATGAGCCTAGTCCTCTAGGAACCTCATGAACCTTTAATCCAAATCCGAAGGAACTGCATGAGCCTAGTCCTATAGGAACCTCATTAACCTTAAATCCAAATCCAAAGGAACTTCATGAGCATAGTCCTCTATGAACCTCATGAACCTTAAATCCAAATCCAAGGGAACTTCATGAGCCTAGTCCTCTAGGAACCTCATGAACCTTTAATCCAAATCCGAAGGAACTGCATGAGCCTAGTCCTATAGGAACCTCGTTAACCTTAAATCCAAATCCAAAGGAACTTCATGAGCCTAGTCCTCTAAGAACCTTATGAACCTTAAATCCAAATCGAATGGAACTTCATCAGTCTATTCCTCTAGGAACTTCATGAAACTTGAATCCAAATTCAATGGAACTTCATGAGCCTAGTCCTCTAGGAACCTCATAAACCTTATATCCAAATCCAATGGAACTTTATGAGCCTAGTCCTCTAGACACCTCATGAACCTTAAATCCAAATCCCTGGTAACTTCATGAGCCTAGTCCTATAACCTTACATCCAAATCCAAAGGAACTTCATGTGCCTAGTCCTATAGGAACCTCATTAATCTTTAATCCAAATCCAAAAGAACTTCATGAGCTTAGTTCTCTAGGAACCTCATAAACCTTAAATTCAAATCCAATGGAACTTCATGAGCCTAGTCTTCTATGAACCTCATGAACCTTAAATCCAAACTCAAAGGAACTTCTTAAGTCTAGTCCTCTACGAAACTTATGAAACTTAAATCCAAATCGAATGGAACGTCATGAGCTTATTCCTTTAGGAACCTCATGAACCTTAAATCCAAATCAAAGAAACTTCATGAGCCTTGTCCTCTAGGAACCTCATGAACTTTAAATCCAAATCCAATGGAACTTCATGAGCATAGTCCTATACGAATCTCATGAACCTTAAATCCAAATCCAATGGAATCATAAGCCTAGTCCTCTTGGAACCTCATAAACCTTAAATCCAAATCCAATTGAAATTCATGAGCCTAGTCCTATAGGAACCTTGTAAACCTTTAATCTAAATCTGAATGAAATTCATAAGCCTAATCCACTAGGAACCCCATGAACCTTTAATCCAAATCCAAAAAAACTTGATGAGCCTAGTCCTCTATGAACCTCATGAACTCTAAATCCAAACTCAAAGAAAATTCTTGAGTCTAGTCCTCTAAAAACCTTACGAACCTTAAATCCAAATCAAATGGAACTTCAGCAGTCTAGTACTCTAAGAACTTCATGAAACTTGAATCCAAATTCAATGGAACTTCATGAGCCTAGTCCTCTAGGAACCTCATAAACCTTATCTCCAAATCCAATGGAACTTCAAGAGCCCAGTCTTCTAGGTACCTCATGAACCTTAAATCCAAATACAAGGGAACTTCATGAGCCTAGCCCTCTAGGAACCTCATTAACCTTTATTCCAAATCCGAAGGAACTGCATGAGCCTAGTCTTATAGGAACCTCATTAACCTTAAATCCAAATCCAAAGGAACTTCATGAGCCTAGTCCTCTAAGAACCTTATGAACCTTAAATCCAAATCGAATGGAACTTCATGAAACTTGAATCCAAATTCAATGGAACTTCATGAGCCTAGTCCTCTAGGAACCTCATAAACCTTATATCCAAATCCAATGGAACTTTATGAGCCTAGTCCTCTAGATACCTCATGAACCTTAAATCCAAATCCAAGGTAACTTCATGAGCCTAGTCCTATAACCTTATATCCAAATCCAAAGGAACTTCATGAGCCTAGTCCTATAGGAACCTCATTAACCTTTAATCCAAATCCAAAAGAACTTCATGAGCCTAGTTCTCTAGGAACCTCATAAACCTTAAATTCAAATCCAATGGAACTTCATGAGCCTAGTCTTCTATGAACCTCATGAACCTTAAATCCAAACTCAAATGAACTTCTTGAGTCTAGTCCTATACGAAACTTATGAAACTTAAATCCAAATCGAATGGAACGTCATGAGCTTATTCCTTTAGGAACCTCATGAACCTTAATCCAAATCAAAGGAACTTCATGAGCCTTGTCCTCTAGGAACCTCATGAACCTTAAATCCAAATCCAATGGAACTTCATGAGCATAGTCCTATAGGAATCTCATGAACCTTAAATCCAAATCCAATAGAATCATAAGCCTAGTCCTCTTGGAACCTCATAAACCTTAAATCCAAATCCAATGGAAATTCATGAGCCTAGTCCTATAGGAACCTTGTAAACCTTTAATCTAAATCTGAATGAAATTCATAAGCGTAATCCACTAGGAACCCCATGAACCTTTAATCCAAATCCAAAAACACTTGATGAGCCTAGTCCTCTATGAAACTCATGAACCTTAAATCCAAACTCAAAGAAAATTCTTGAGTATAGTCCTCTAAGAACCTTATGAACCTTAAATCCAAATTGAATGGAACTTCAGCAGTCTAGTCCTCTAAGAACTTCATGAAACTTGAATCCAAATTCAATGGAACTTCATGAGCCTAGTCCTCTAGGAACCTCATAAACCTTAACTCGAAATCCAATGAAACTTCAAGAGCCTAGTCTTCTAGGTACCTCGTGAACCTTAAATCCAAATCCAAGGGAACTTCATGAGCCTAGTCCTCTAGGAACCTCATGAACCTTTAATCCAAATCCGAAGGAACTACATGAGCCTACTCCTATAGGAACCTCATTAACCTTAAATCCAAATCCAAAGGAACTTCATGAGCCTAGTCCTCTAAGAACCTCATGAAGCTTGAATCCAAATTCAATGGAACTTCATGAGCCTAGTCCTCTAGGAACCTCATAAACCTTATATCCAAATCCAATGGAACTTTAGGAGCCTAGTCCTCTTCATGATCCTTAAATCCAAATCCAAGGTAACTTCATGAGCCTAGTCCTATAACCTTACATCCAAATCCAAAGAAACTTCATGAACCTAGTCTTATAGGAACCTCATTAACCTTTAATCCAAATCCAAAAGAACTTCATGAGCCTAGTTCTTTAGGAACCTCATAAACCTTAAATTCAAATCCAATGGAACTTCATGAGCCTAGTCTTCTATGAACCTCATGAACCTTAAATCCAAACTCAAAGGGACTTCTTGAGTCTAGTCCTCTAAGAAACTTATGAAACTTAAATCCAAATCGAATGGAACTTCATGAGCTTATTCCTTTAGGAACCTCATGAACCTTAAATCCAAATTAACGAAACTTCATGAGCCTTGTCCTCTAGGAACCTCATGAACTTTAAATCCAAATCCAATGGAACTTCATGAGCATAGTCCTATACGAATCTCATGAACCTTAAATCCAAATCCTAGGGAACTTCATGAGCCTAGTCCTCTAGGAACCTCATGGGCCTTTAATCCAAATCTGAAGGAACTGCATGAGCCTAGTCCTATAGGAACCTCATTGACCTTAAAACCAAATCCAAAGGAAATTCATAAGCCTAATCCACTAGGAACCCCATGAACCTTTAATCCAAATCCAAAAAAACTTGATGAGCCTAGTCCTCTATGAACCTCATGAACCCTAAATCCAAACTCAAAGAAAATTCTTGAGTCTAGTCCTCTAAGAACCTTATGAACCTTAAATCCAAATCAAATGGAACTTCAGCAGTCTAGTCATCTAAGAACTTCATGAAACTTGAATCCAAATTGAATGGAACTTCATGAGCCTAGTCCTCTAGGAACCTCATAAACCTTAACTCCAAATCCAATGGAACTTCAAGAGCCTAGTCTTTTAGGTACCTCATGAACCTTAAATCCAAATCCAAGGGAACTTCATGAGCCTAGTCCTCTAGGAACCTCATGAACCTTTAATCCAAATCCGAAGGAACTGCATGAGCCTAGTCCTATAGGAACCTCGTTAACCTTAAATCCAAATCCAAAGGAACTTCATGAGCCTAGTCCTCTAAGAACCTTATGAACCTTAAATCCAAATCGAATGGAACTTCATCAGTCTATTCCTCTAGGAACTTCATGAAACTTGAATCCAAATTCAATGGAACTTCATGAGCCTAGTCCTCTAGGAACCTCATAAACCTTATATCCAAATCCAATGGAACTTTATGAGCCTAGTCCTCTAGACACCTCATGAACCTTAAATCCAAATCCCTGGTAACTTCATGAGCCTAGTCCTATAACCTTACATCCAAATCCAAAGGAACTTCATGTGCCTAGTCCTATAGGAACCTCATTAACCTTTAATCCAAATCCAAAAGAACTTCATGAGCTTAGTTCTCTAGGAACCTCATAAACCTTAAATTCAAATCCAATGGAACTTCATGAGCCTAGTCTTCTATGAACCTCATGAACCTTAAATCCAAACTCAAAGGAACTTCTTAAGTCTAGTCCTCTACGAAACTTATGAAACTTAAATCCAAATCGAATGGAACGTCATGAGCTTATTCCTTTAGGAACCTCATGAACCTTAAATCCAAATCAAAGAAACTTCATGAGCCTTGTCCTCTAGGAACCTCATGAACTTTAAATCCAAATCCAATGGAACTTCATGAGCATAGTCCTATACGAATCTCATGAACCTTAAATCCAAATCCAATGGAATCATAAGCCTAGTCCTCTTGGAACCTCATAAACCTTAAATCCAAATCCAATTGAAATTCATGAGCCTAGTCCTATAGGAACCTTGTAAACCTTTAATCTAAATCTGAATGAAATTCATAAGCCTAATCCACTAGGAACCCCATGAACCTTTAATCCAAATCCAAAAAAACTTGATGAGCCTAGTCCTCTATGAACCTCATGAACTCTAAATCCAAACTCAAAGAAAATTCTTGAGTCTAGTCCTCTAAGAACCTTACGAACCTTAAATCCAAATCAAATGGAACTTCAGCAGTCTAGTTGTAACGCCCGGTTTCTTTTTTTTCGGTACGTTAATTATTTTCATGGTATTTAATTATTTTAAATGATGGGTTTAATTAATTAGCCAAGTTAGATTAAATTACAAGTTTTGGGCTAAGTTAATTGATAGATTTAATTATATTTGGGCTAGTAAGAAATGAGTTTTGAGCCTAGCCCATTAGTGTAGTCATTAGGCTTTGTCCTAATATGAATTATAAAAATATCACAAACCCTAACCTCCTCCTCTCTCCCTCATTTTTTCGGCCGATCTCCCATCTCTCCCATCTCTCTCTCATTTTTCTCTTCCCAAAGCCATAATCATCTTCTCCTTCATTTCCTTGTTGGTGTAACAAGCTAAGGTAAGATCTTTAAGGTGTTTTAATCTTTTCTTTTGATTTATAATCAATTAATTGTTTTAAGTGTTGTTTATCATCTAGAAAATTCATCACCACCTCCTATACATGGTGTATGATGAGCCTAGATGATCATATTATGTAGAAGATCTATATGATTCATAAAAATCATCAAGTTGTAACTTGTGTGATTTAAAGAAGATAGATCTTATGGTTTTAACCAATGTTGTTATTATTATAAGTTGTGTGTTATCATCATCTCTAGATTATATCTACACCCTATACATGGTGTATGATGGATCTAGATGATTATATAAAAATACAAGGTCTAAATGAATCATGGAAATCACCAAGTTTTATTTAGGTGATAAAATGTGATAGATCTTGTGAATGGTTATAATTCTTGTTAGTTATTATTTTGATTCTCAACATATCCATATCAATATGTTTAGATCTAAGTATACAACTTTATAGCATCTTCTAAGATGTGTATATAGATATTTGTGTATTTGAAAGATCAAGGAACCCTTAAGAAAGGGGAAAATTGTGGTTTGTCATATATTATGTTGATTTGATTCTTTTCCTTGTGACTAAATGAAATACCAATGACCCCTAGCCCTTTTTAGTGCCACCATGTTCATAGGGGACTGAAATTGGGTGATAAACACATCTAGGAATGTGTTTCAAAAGGGAGAGGAATGGATTGGTTAAAAAGATTAAGGGTTGGCTACGATTCTGTTTCCATCAGATTTGTAGTCATCTTACAAAAATCATAACTTGAATTCTATAACTCAAACGGATCTCAGACCTGTGCCAAAAGTTTACAAATTGTGTTGGGTAACTTTCTTATGAAGGTCACTCTCACTAATTAGGACTTTATCCATGGGCAAGAACGGCACCTTTGCTGGTAGGTCTGATCCAGGTCTGATCTGATAGGTCAACTTGTTTTATTCGTTTCTAGGGCTTGGGAAATGATCTAATGGGATTCCAAGTTCCCACATGTGTGTTATGACCTAAAGTTGTGATCTGGAGTTTATGGGATGTTATCTCCAAGTATTTATTAGTCATATTGAGTTCACACTCCAGATCAGTTTTCTGTCATCAGCTTTTAAGGGTTTTGTAATTAGTCATGTTGTGAATTTCATATCTAGAGTTTGGGAAACCCTTTTTGGTCGATTCCAACTCTGAGACTTTGGTATTTATGTCTATTATCTCTGTGATTTTTAGTTTGGACAATGTCTACCCACAAGTTGGGTAGAATTGGCCAACACTACTGATTCCTATGATTTGGGACTGCACTGCGATGTCTTTTTAAAAGCATCATAATAAATTCATATTTTGGAGTTAGAGTGAGTTCTTTACTGTTTTAAAGGGGAAAGACTCTAGTTTCTTAGAAAAATTTAATATTGATATGTTAATACTTAGGAAAATTAAGTAAATCCATCTTTAACAGCGGGTCTGTTTTTAGACCTTGCTGTCCAGATTTTTGTTTAAGTCTTTAAGCTTCATCTTTGGGTATATCCTAACTCCTAGTTTATAATAGGTGAAGTTTTGGCATTTGCTCAAGTGTGGTAGCCAGTTTTGATTTAGCAATCTCCCTTAAGTATTCAAGGTGAGTTCTCTCACTCCATTGTCTCAATATTTATGATTGCTAGGTTAGCACGTGAGTGTTAAATTATTATTATGGTATGATAATATGAATGCATGCTTAAATTGTTAATCATACATGTGCCTTTGTATGTTTATTGTTGAGGGATCATAGCAATTATCCGGCTTTTGTCCGGTGCGCGTGGTTAGGTATAATTACTCCAATACCCTCGGGATGTGAGGTGAGGTAAGATTAACCCAATACTCTTCGGTTTGTGAGATGCGGGTAACCTACTAGCCCTCCTTATAAGCCTTGATTTGTTCTTGGCTTATGTTTAAATGTTAAAACTATATATATTTAAATCTAGGTCTAGTGATTGTGGATATTGGTATAATGTTGTGTTTGAATTCACTAAGCTTTGTGCTTACGGTTTACTTAACATTTTTGAGGTATTACGATTAAGGAGGCTAGGGGTGGGGAGCATTCGTGACACACTGCTATTTATTTTACGACAATGAACATTTTAGTACTTCCGCTTTTGACATTTCTATATTAGAAAGTTTTACTTATGTTGTTTTCTTTAGAAGTTTGATAACTTGATTGCCATTATTGGCTTATTAAATTAAATAAATGAAGTTCCTTTATGAATTGGTGTCAAACTTTATACTATTTCGGTAAAAAAAAATAAAATAAATAATAATAAATAAATAAATTTTGGGTGTTACATGTTGGTATCAGAGACTTTCATTTGAGTGAACTAGGCCTTCTTAGGGATGTCTAGACTCAAATTTAAAACATTTTATTTCTCTTGTACAAAGTTTATTAAAAACTAGCAGTGAAGATGTCACGGTGCGCAGTCATTGACCAAGTAAGTTTTATTTACTAATTGAGTTTAAATTTTATTACTTATCAAACACAATAGTATGCTCCATTTATGACATATCCCAAAGACTAGCCTAGGAGGATAATTATATGCCTTTAGTGCTACTATCTACCATGTGAGAATTTGGGCCTTTTAGATCTACCATGAGTGTGAATTAAACGGTTACGGCTACGAGCAAGCTGAAATTTTGAAACTAGACCTGAAACCGAAATTGGAACTTCTATATTGAATAATAGAAGGGCCCCTATTATTCAGTATATTGGAGCCGGTTTTGGGGACGGGGCAAGGTTGAAAAGTTTTGACAAGTGAGTGTTTTCGATCTCTTAGACATGCATAGGTTGAATCGTTTTCTTTTCTTATCAATTTTAGATAGCTCCTTTGCTCGCCTCAATGCAATTCAAATAGCTCAAGTTAGGGAACTCGTTGCTGAGGAGTTCAATAATGCTTTTAACGAGATCATTCCGAATGTCACGGCTAACATCATTGATCAAGTTCGTGCTCTGCTAGATGAGCGCATGGCAGATGCACCTCCGCCTGGGGGGAGGGCTCCTGATCCTCCTGTTCGTGATTTAATGTACTACTACGAGAAGTTCGGCAAGTGCAGCCCACCTCATTGGGATGGGGAGGACGATCCAGTAGCAGCTAAGCACTGGTTATCTGACGTGGAGGGCGCCTTTATGACTATAGGGTGCCCAGACCAGTTTAGAGTGTTGGTAGCAAAGAACCAGCTGAGGAAGCGGGGTAAGACATGGTGGAACACCACCACGGGAAGAATGACTGAAGAAGCTGTAAGGGCGATTACTTGGGCCCAGTTTGTGGAATGGTTCGAGGCACGGTATGTGCCTAGGGTGGAGCAACAAAGAATGATGCAGGAGTTCATGGCGTTACAACAGACCACTGAGTCTGTTAGAGATCTGAACTCAAATTTCATTGAGATTCTTTCTTTCCGTCCTACTTTTGCCGGAGATGAATCATGGCTTGTTAGTCGGTACATCTCGATTTTACGTACCGACATCCGGGAATTTGTGAGCATGCAAGACTTTGCGACCTTGGGTGCGATCATGGGGGCAGAAAGAGAGAGATTGAGCTGAAAACTCAATCTTAGATGAAACTTGAGAGCACTTTTTCTAAAACTTCTAATGAGGCTCATAAGAGGTCATAATTTGGGGTTAAACCAAGATATGAATCCAAGCCATCTGCGAAGCGGTGATCGACCCCCAATGGTGTGTTATAACTGTAAGAAGGAAGGGCATCACTGGAAGAATTGCAAGGCTCCAAAAGCCATTACTTTCCCCAGTTACTACCATTGCGGCGGTACAGATTTGTTACAATTGCCAAGAGAAGGGGCACAAGAAACGATTGCCCAAAGTCGAAGAAGTATGGGAATGCAAATCCCAATCTTGCCCGACCTCTAACGGACCAACTATGTTGACACGAGGACGTGTCCACCGGCTTACGAGGAGGAGCTGCGAACTGCGGCTATGTGAGTAAACATCTCTTCCTTATCTTTCATTTTATGCTATGCCATAGAGTAATTGTTTTATTTCTTAAATATTATGAATCGAGCACTTATCATTAGATTCTCACCGCCATTGTTATGTTTGATTAGCGCTACTCACTCCTTCGTGTCACGCACGTTCATAAATCGTTTGGGGCGTGGTGTCGGAAACTAGCACGTCCCATGGTTATCGAAGTTGCCGACAATCGAACTATCTTCGTTTCGATGTTTATCGGGGTTGTACCCTTGAATTTTCGGGAGTTGAATTCCCCATTGATCTTATCCCTATTGCTATGAGGGAACTTTGCGTTATTGTGGGTATGGATTGGCTCGATGCATTCGATGCGTAAATTCTTTGTCGCAAGAGACAAGTTCGTGTTCAAAAACCTATGGGTGGAGAACTTATTATACAAGGAGATAAACCCCATTTGGAAATTGCTTGATGAACCTCAACTATTGAACTCGATAATGTTCGATTGTTCCGACTTTGGTGACGTCTTTCTGAGGAACTCCGGGTTTGCCACCTATTAGGCAAGTGGAGTTTCGCATTGATTTAGTACCTGGCGCTGTTCCGATCGCCAAATCTCCTTATCGTTTGGCGCCATCTGAGATGAAAGAGCTTCAAGATCAGTTACAAGAGCTTAGTGATAAGGGGTTTATACGGCCAAGTTTCTCGCCGTGGGGTGCTCCTATACTTTTCGCGAAAAAGAAGGACGGTTCTCAAAGAATGTGCATAGATTATCGGGAGTTGAATAAACTCACGATAAAGAACCGTTATCCTTTACCTCGTATCGACGATCTTTTCGACCAACTCCAAGGAGCATCTTGGTTTTCCAAGATTGATTTGCGTTCCGGTTATCATCGGATGCGAGTTCGTGGTGTGACATTGAGAAAACGGCGTTTCGAACCCGATACGGACACTTTGAATTTGTGGTGATGCCTTTCGGACTCACTAATGCACCATTGCTTTTATGGATCTTATGAATCGGGTGTGTGGTCCGATGCTCGACTGCTCGGTCATTGTGTTTATTGACGATATTTTGGTATATTCTAAGACCGAGGAGGAGCATGAAAAGCACATTCGGGAACTTCTAGAGACACTACGGAGAACGGCTTTATGCTAAATTTTCTAAGTGTGAATTTTGGTTAGAAGAGGTTCAATTCTTGGGCCACGTGGTGAACAAGGAAGGTATCAAGGTCGATCCGGCCAAGATTGATGCGGTTAAGAAATGGGAAGCTCTAAATCGCCTTCGGAGATTCGTAGTTTCTTAGGTTTGGCCGTTACTATCGTAGGTTTATTGAAAATTTCTCAAAGATTGCTCTACCTCTTACGCGATTGACCAAGAAGTCGGAGAAATTTGTTTGGGGTCGGAACAACGGTTTGCATTTGAAGATCTTAAGACGCGGTTGTGTAATGCCCGGTTTTGACTTTACCGGAAGGAGTGGAGGACATGGTAGTGTCTTGCGACGCATCCCTCACAGGTTTTGGTCTTGTGTTGATGCAACGAGGTAAGGTGATAGCTTATGCGTCTCGCCTAAAACCTCACGAAAGGAACTACCCCACTCATGACACGGAATTAGGAGTGTTGTTTTTGCTCTCAAGATATGGAGGCACTACCTTTACGGGGTTAAGTGTATCATTTACACCGACCATAAAAGTTTGAAGTACCTTTTCGATCAGCGGGATTTGAATATGAGGCGGGTTAGATGGTTAGATGTGGTGAAAGATTACGATCGTGAGATTCACTACCACCCGGTAAAGCTAATGTGGTAGCCGCACTCGATCGTAAGCAATCTGTCGAACCGATTCGAGCTAAATGTCTTCGGATGACTATGGAGACATCATTATTGGGTATGATTCGAGATGCTCAAGATGTGGCGACTCACGAGGGAACCTAAATCGTGAAAGGATCGTGAATGAGTTACCTAAGATGGAGCGAGATGGGCGTGGATTACTAACTCGTTATGGTAGGGTTTGGGTTCCATTCTTGGTGGGAACCGGAAAACTCTTATGGAAGAAGCTCACAGTCCAAGTTTTCTATTCATCCGGTGCTACAAAAATGTACCGAGATCTTCGTGAGGGTTATTGGTGGCACGGGATGAAGAATGATGTGGCTCGATATGTAGAAGAGTGCCCGACATGCCTAGGAAGGTCAAAGCCGAACACCAAACCTCATGGGAAATTGCAACCTTTGGAGATTCCCGAGTGGAAATGGGAGCACTTAACCATGGACTTTATTACAAAACTTCCTAAGACCGCAAAGGGAGTGGATACGATATGGGTAGTTGTGGATCGATTGACGAAGAGTGCTCATTTCTGGCCATCAAGGAAAGTTCTTGGTGAAAAATTGGCGAGATTTTTGTTCGGAGATAGTTTCATTGCAGGGTGCCCGTATCTATTGTCTCGATCGAGATACTCGATTCACCTCTCGATTTTGGTAGAAATTCCAAGAAGAATTGGGTACCCGATTGCATTTCAAGATCTTTGCGTTCCATCCGCAAACCGATGGGCGAGTGAGCGGACGATCTGAGACTTTGGAGGACATGCTTCGGGCATGTGCAATTGATTTTGGAGGCGATTGGGATGATCATCTTCATTTAGCCGAGTTTTCATATAACAATTGATTATCATTCAAGCATCGACATGCCCCGTATGAAGCACTGTATGGTAGGAAGTGTAGAACCCCAGTGTGTTGGGGTGAGGTTGGGCAGAGGGTGCTCGGTAGCACCGATATTGTTTTGCAGACCACGGAGAAAATCAAAATGATCGGGATCATTTGGTCACCGCTAGGAGTCGTCGGAAGAGTTATGCGAGATAAGCGGCGCTCCGATCTTGAGTTTCAGGTTGGGGATCATGTGTTATTAAAGGTCTCCCCTTGGAAAGGGTGTGATTAGGTTCGCAAGCGTGGGAAGGCTGGGACCTCGGTTTATTGGACCTTATAAGATCATAGCTCGCGTTGGTAAGGTAGCGTGCGGTTGGAGCCGCTCGACGAGCTTAGTTTGATTCATAACACCTTCCACGTGTCTCGGTTGAGGAAGTGCATTGTTGACGATACCGCCGTGGTACCTCCGGAGGACATCCAAATGTGACGGCTCAACTATGTTGAGAAACCTATCGCGGTTGTTGAACGAAAGTCAAAGACCCTTCGGAGTGGTAAGACATTTATTCATTAAGGTTCGGTGGCGGCATAGGAAGGGATACGAGTGTACATGGGAACTGAAGACGAGATGAGGCGCATTATCCCGAGTTATTCAGAGGAGGGTGACTTCGAGGCGAAGTCCCTTCTTAGTAGGGAGAGTTGTAACGCCCGGTTTCTTTTTCGATACGTTAATTATTTTCATGGTATTTAATTATTTTAAATGATGGGTTTAATTAATTAGCCAAGTTAGATTAAATTACAAGTTTTGGGCTAAGTTAATTGATAGATTTAATTATATTTGGGCTAGTAAGAAATGAGTTTTGAGCCTAGCCCATTAGTGAAGTCATTAGGCTTTGTCCTAATATGAATTATAAAAATATCACAAACCCTAACCTCCTCCTCTCTCCCTCATTTTTCGGCCGATCTCCCATCTCTCCCATCTCTCTCTCATTTTTCTCTTCCAAAGCCATAATCATCTTCTCCTTCATTTCCTTGTTGGTGTAACAAGCTTAGGTAAGATCTTTTAAGGTGTTTTAATCTTTTCTTTTGATTTATAATCAATTAATTGTTTTAAGTGTTGTTTATCATCTAGAAATTTCATCACCACCTCCTATACATGGTGTATGATGAGCCTAGATGATCATATTATGTAGAAGATCTATATGATTCATAAAAATCATCAAGTTGTAACTTGTGTGATTTAAAGAAGATAGATCTTATGGTTTTAACCAATGTTGTTATTATTATAAGTTGTATGTTATCATCATCTCTAGATTATATCTACACCCTATACATGGTGTATGATGGATCTAGATGATTATATAAAATACAAGGTCTAAATGAATCATGGAAATCACCAAGTTTTATTTAGGTGATAAAATGTGATAGATCTTGTGAATGGTTATAATTCTTGTTAGTTATTATTTTGATTCTCAACATATCCATATCAATATGTTTAGATCTAAGTATACAACTTTATAGCATCTTCTAAGATGTGTATATAAATGTTTGTGTATTTGAAAGATCAAGGAACCCTTAAGAAAGGGAAAATTATGAGTTTAAGTGATTTGTCATATATTATGTTGATTTGATTCTTTTCCTTGTGACTAAATGAAATACCAATGACCCCTAGCCCTTTTAGTGCCACCATGTTCATAGGGGACTGAATTTGGGTGATAAACACATCTAGGAATGTGTTTCAAAAGGGAGAGGAATGGATTGGTTAAAAAGATTAAGGGTTGGCTACGATTCTGTTTCCATCAGATTTGTAGTCATCTTACAAAAATCATAACGTGAATACTATAACACAAACGGATCTCAGACCTGTGCCAAAAGTTTACAAATTGTGTTGGGTAACTTTCTTATGAAGGTCACTCTCACTAATTAGGACTTTATCCATGGGCAAGAACGGCACCTTTGCTGGTAGGTCTGATCCGGGTCTGATCTGATAGGTCAACTTGTTTTATTCGTTTCTAGGGCTTGGGAAATGATCTAATGGGATTCCAAGTTCCCACATGTGTGTTATGACCTAAAGTTGTGATCTGGAGTTTAGGGGATGTTATCTCCAAGTATTTATTAGTCATATTGAGTTCACACTCCAGATCAGTTTTCTGTCATCAGCTTTTAAGGGTTTTGTAATTAGTCATGTTGTGAATTTCATATCTATAGTTTGGGAAACCCTTTTTGGTCGATTCCAACTCTGAGACTTTGGTATTTATGTCTATTATCTCTGTGATTTTTAGTTTGGACAATGTCTACCCACAAGTTGGGTAGAATTGGCCAACACTACTGATTCCTATGATTTGGGACTGCACTGCGATGTCTTTTTAAAAGCATCATAATAAATTCATATTTTGGAGTTAGAGTGAGTTCTTTACTGTTTTAAAAAGGGGAAAGACTCTAGTTTCTTAGAAAAATTTAATATTGATATGTTAATACTTAGGAAAATTAAGTAAATCCATCTTTAACAGCGGGTCTGTTTTTAGACCTTGCTGTCCAGATTTTTGTTTAAGTCTTTAAGCTTCATCTTTGGGTATATCCTAACTCCTAGTTTATAATAGGTGAAGTTTTGGCATTTGCTCAAGTGTGGTAGCCAGTTTTGATTTAGCAATCTCCCTTAAGTATTCAAGGTGAGTTCTCTCACTCCATTGTCTCAATATTTATGATTGCTAGGTTAGCACGTGAGTGTTAAATTATTATTATGGTATGATAATATGAATGCATGCTTAAATTGTTAATCATACATGTGCACTGTATGTTTATTGTTGAGGGGATCATAGCAATTATCCGGCTTTTGTCAGGTGCGCGTGGTTAGGTATAATTACTCCAATACCCTCCGGGATGTGAGGTGAGGGTAAGATTAACCCAATACTCTTCGGTTTGTGAGATGCGGGTAACCTACTAGCCCTCCTTATAAGCCTTGATTTGTTCTTGGCTTATGTTTAAATGTTAAAACTATATATTTTAATCTAGGTCTAGTGATTGTGGATATTGGTATAATGTTGTGTTTGAATTCACTAAGCTTTGTGCTTACGGTTTTACTTAACATTTTTGAGGTATTACGATTAAGGAGGCTAAGGACGGGAGCATTCGTGACACACTCGTGATTTATTTTACGACAATGAACATTTTAGTACTTCCGCTTTTGGCATTTCTATATTAGAAAGTTTTACTTATGTTGTTTTCTTTAGAAGTTTGATAACTTGATTGCCATTATTGGCTTATTAAATTAAATAAATGAAGTTCCTTTATGAATTGGTGTCAAACTTTATACTATTTCGGTAAAAAAAAAAAAAAAATAATAATAAATAAATAAATTTTGGGTGTTACACTAGTCCTCTAAGAACTTCATGAAACTTGAATCCAAATTCAATGGAACTTCATGAGCCTAGTCCTCTAGGAACCTCATAAACCTTATCTCCAAATCCAATGGAACTTCAAGAGCCTAGTCTTCTAGGTACCTCATGAACCTTAAATCTAAATTCGAAGGAACTTTATGAGCCTAGTCCTCTAGGAACCTCATGAACCTTTATTCCAAATCCGAAGGAACTTCATGAGCCTAGTTTTATAGGAACCTCATTAACCTTAAATCCAAATCCAAAGGAACTTCATGAGCCTAGTCCTCTAAGAACCTCATGAACCTTAAATCCATATCGAATGGAACTTCAACTGAATCCAAATTCAATGGATTTTCATGAGCCTAGTCCTCAAGGAACCTCATAAACCTTTAATCCAATCCAAGGAACTTCATGAGCTTAGTCCTCTAGGAACCTCATGAATGAACCTTTAATCCAAATCCGAAGAAACTTCATGAGCCTAGTTCTCTAGGAACTCCATGAACATTTAATCTAAATCCAAGAGAACTTCATGAGCCTATTCCTCTAGGAACCTCATGAACTTTAAATCCAAATCCAATGGAACTTCATGATACTAGTCCTATAAACCAAATCCAATGGAACTTCATGAGCCTAGTCCTCTAGGTACCTCATGAACCTTAAATCCAAATCTAAAGGAACTTCATGAGCCTAGTCCTCTAGGAACCTTATGAACCTGTAATCTAAATTCGAATGAACTTCATGAGCCAAGTCCTCTAGGAACCTCATTATCATTAAATCCAAATCCAAAGGAACATCATGAGCTTAGTCCTCTAGGAACCTCGTGAACCTTAAATACAAATCCAATGGAACTTCATGAGCCTAGTCATCTAGGAACCTCATAAACCTTAAATCCAAATCCAATGGAACTTCATGAGCCTAGTCCTCTAGGTACCTCATGAACCTTTAATCCAAATCCGAAGGAACTTCATGAGTCTAGTCCTTTAGGAACCTCATGAATCTTAAATGAAATTCAAAGAAATGACATGAGCCTAGTTCTCTAGGAATCTCATGAACCTGTAATCCAAATTCAATGGAACTTAATGAGCCTAGTCCTCTAGGAACCTCATGATCCTTAAATACAAATCCAATGGAACTTCATGAGCCTAGTCCTCTAGGAACCTCTTAAACCTTAAATCCAAATCTAATGAAACATCATGAGCCAAGTCCTCTAGGTACCTCATGAACATTAAATCCAAATCCAAAGGAACTTCATGAGCCTAGTCCTCTAGGAACCTCATGATCTTTTAATCCAAATCTGATTGAACTTCATGAGCCTAGTCCTGTAGGAACCACATTAACCTTAAATCCAAATCCAAAGGAACTTCATGAGCCTAGTCCTCTAGGAACCTCATGAACCTTCAATACAAATCCAATGGAACTTCATGAGCCTAGTCCTCTAGGAACCTCATAAACGTTAATACCAAATCCAATGGAACTTCTTGAGCCTAGTCCTCTAAGAACCTCATAAAACTAAATTCCAAAACCAATGGAACTTCATGAGCCTAGTCCTCTAGGTACCTCATGAACCTTTAATCCAAATCCGAAGGAACTTCATGAGTCTAGTCCTTTAGGAACCTCATGAATCTTAAATGAATTTCAAAGAAATGACATGAGCCTAGTTCTCTAGGAACCTCATGAATCTTAAATACAAATC
Organism: Orobanche coerulescens; assembly: GCA_033398695.1. Taxonomy (NCBI): domain Eukaryota; kingdom Viridiplantae; phylum Streptophyta; class Magnoliopsida; order Lamiales; family Orobanchaceae; genus Orobanche; species Orobanche coerulescens. The sequence continues at coordinate 17,269 of JAWKAU010000493.1, read as the reverse complement.
CAATGGAACTTCATGAGCCTAGTCCTCTAGGTACCTCATGAACCTTAAATCCAAATCCAAAGGAACTCCATGCGCCTAGTCCTCTAGGAACCTCATTAACCTTTAATCCAAATGCAAAGGAACTTCATGATGAGCCTAGTCCTCTAGGAACCTCATGAACCTTAAATCCATATCCAAAGGAACTTTATGAGCCTAGTCCTCTAGGAACCTCATGAATATTAAATCCAAATCCAAATGAACATCATGAGCCTAGTCCTCTAGGAACCTCATGATCTTTTAATCCAAATCCGATTGAACTTCATGAGCCTACTCCTGTAGGAACCACATTAACCTTAAATCCAAATCCAAAGGAACTTCATGAGCCTAGTCCTCTAGGAACCTCTTAAACCTTAAATCCAAATCTAATGAAACATCATGAGCCAAGTCCTCTAGGTACCTCATGAACATTAAATCCAAATCCAAAGGAACTTCATGAGCCTAGTCCTCTAGGAACCTCATGATCTTTTAATCCAAATCTGATTGAACTTCATGAGCCTAGTCCTGTAGGAACCACATTAACCTTAAATCCAAATCCAAAGGAACTTCATGAGCCTAGTCCTCTAGGAACCTCATGAACCTTCAATACAAATCCAATGGAACTTCATGAGCCTAGTCCTCTAGGAACCTCATAAACCTTAAACCCAAATCCAATGGAACTTCATGAGCCTAGTCCTCTAAGAACCTCATAAACCTTAAATCCAAAACCAATGGAACTTCATGAGCCTAGTCCTCTAGGTACCTCATGAACCTTTAATCCAAATCCGAAGGAACTTCATGAGTCTAGTCCTTTAGGAACCTCATGAATCTTAAATGAATTTCAAAGAAATGACATGAGCCTAGTTCTCTAGGAACCTCATGAATCTTAAATACAAATCCAATGGAACTTCATGAGCCTAGTCCTCTAGGTACCTCATGAACCTTAAATCCAAATCCAAAGGAACTCCATGCGCCTAGTCCTCTAGGAACCTCATTAACCTTTAATCCAAATGCAAAGGAACTTCATGATGAGCCTAGTCCTCTAGGAACCTCATGAACCTTAAATCCATATCCAAAGGAACTTTATGAGCCTAGTCCTCTAGGAACCTCATGAATATTAAATCCAAATCCAAATGAACATCATGAGCCTAGTCCTCTAGGAACCTCATGATCTTTTAATCCAAATCCGATTGAACTTCATGAGCCTACTCTGTAGGAACCACATTAACCTTAAATACAAATCCAAAGGAACTTCATGAGCCTAGTCCTCTAGGAACCTCATGAACCTTAAATACAAATCCAATGGAACTTCATGAGCCTAGTCCTCTACGAACCTCATAAACCTTAAATCCAAATCCAATGGAACTTCATGAGCCTAGTCCTCTAAGAAACTCATAAACCTTAAATCCAAAACCAATGGAACTTCATGAGCCTAGTCCTCTAGGAACCTCATAAACCTTAAATCCAAAACCAATGGAACTTCATGAGCCGAGTCCTGTGGGAACCACATTAACCTTAAATTCAAATCCAAAGGAACTTCATGAGCCTAGTCCTCTAGGAACCTCATGAACCTTAAATACAAATCCAATGGAACTTCATGAGCCTAGTCCTCTAGGAACCTCATAAACCTTAAATCCAAATCCAATGGAACTTCATGAGCCTAGTCCTCTAAGAACCTCATAAACCTTAAATCCAAAACCAATGGTACTTCATGAGCCTAGTCCTCTAGGAACCTCATAAACCTTAAATCCAAAACCAATGGAACATCATGAGCCTAGTCCTGTAGGAACCACATTAACCTTAAATCCAAATCCAAAGGAACTTCATGAGCCTAGTCCTCTAGGAACCTCATGAACCTTAAATACAAATCCAATGGATCTTCATGAGCCTAGTCCTCTAGGTACCTCGTGAACCTAAAATCCAAATCCAAAGGAACTCCATGCGCCTAGTCCTCTAGGAACCTCATGAACCTTTAATCTAAATCCAAAGGAACTTCATGATGAGCCTAGTTCTCTAGGAACCTCATGAACCTTAAATCCATATCCAAAGGAACTTTATGAGCCTAGTCCTCTAGGAACCTCATGAACCTTTAATCCAAATCAAGGAACTTCATGAGCTTAGTCCTCTAGGAACCTCATGAATGAACCTTTAATCCAAATCGAAGAAACTTTATAAGCCTAGTTCTCTAGGAACTCCATGAACATTTAATCCAAATCCAAGCGAACTTCATGAGCCTAGTCCTCTAGGAACCTCATGAACCTTAAATCCAAATCCATTGGAACTTCATGATACTAGTCCTATCCAAATCTAATGGAACTTCATGAGGCTAGTCCTGGCTACCTCATGAACCTTAAATCCAAATCCAATGGAACTTCATGAGCCTACTCCTCTAGGAACCTCATGAACCTTAAATACAAATCCAATGGAACTTCATGAGCCTAGTCATCTAGGAACCTCATAAACCTTAAATCCAAATCCAATGGAACTTCATGAGCCTAGTCCTCTAGGTACCTAATGAACCTTTAATCCAAATCCGAAGGAACTTCATGAGTCTAGTCCTTTAGGAACCTCATGAATCTTAAATGAAATTCAAAGAAATGACATGAGCCTAGTTCTCTAGGAACCTCATGAACCTGTAATCTAAATTCAATGGAACTTCATGAGCCTAGTCCTCTAGGAACCTCATGAACCTGTAATCTAAATTCGAAGGAACTTTATGAGCCTAGTCCTCTAGGAACCTCATGAACCTGTAATCTAAATTCGAAGGAACTTCATGAGCCTAGTTTTGTAGGAACCTCATTAACCTTAAATCCAAATCCAAAGGAACCTCATGAGCCTAGTCCTCTAGGAACCTCATGAACCTTAACTCCATATCCAAAGGAACTTTATGAGCCTAGTCCTCAAGGAACCTCATAAACCTTTAATCCAAATCCGAAGGAACTTCATGAGCTTAGTCCTCTAGGAACCTCATGAATGAACCTTTAATCCAAATCCGAAGAAACTTCATGAGCCTAGTTCTCTAGGAACTCCATGAACATTTAATCTAAATCCAAGAGAACTTCATGAGCCTATTCCTCTAGGAACCTCATGAACTTTAAATCCAAATCCAATGGAACTTCATGATACTAGTCCTATCCAAATCCAATGGAACTTCATGAGCCTAGTCCTCTGGGTACCTCATGAACCTTAAATCCAAATCTAAAGGAACTTCATGAGCCTAGTCCTCTAGGAACCTTATGAACCTGTAATCTAAATTCGGAGGAACTTCATGAGCCTAGTTCTGTAGGAACCTCATTAACCTTAAATCCAAATCCAAAGGAACATCATGAGCTTAGTCCTCTAGGAACCTCATGAACCTTAAATCCATATCCAAAGGAACTTTATGAGCCTAGTCCTCTAGGAACCTCATGAATATTAAATCCAAATCCAAATGAACATCATGAGCCTAGTCCTCTAGGAACCTCATGATCTTTTAATCCAAATCCGATTGAACTTCATGAGCCTACTCCTGTAGGAACCACATTAACCTTAAATCCAAATCCAAAGGAACTTCATGAGCCTAGTCCTCTAGGAACCTCTTAAACCTTAAATCCAAATCTAATGAAACATCATGAGCCAAGTCCTCTAGGTACCTCATGAACATTAAATCCAAATCCAAAGGAACTTCATGAGCCTAGTCCTCTAGGAACCTCATGATCTTTTAATCCAAATCGATTGAACTTCATGAGCCTAGTCTGTAGGAACCACATTAACCTTAAATCCAAATCCAAAGGAACTTCATGAGCCTAGTCCTCTAGGAACCTCATGAACCTTCAATACAAATCCAATGGAACTTCATGAGCCTAGTCCTCTAGGAACCTCATAAACCTTAAACCCAAATCCAATGGAACTTCATGAGCCTAGTCCTCTAAGAACCTCATTAACCTTAAATCCAAAACCAATGGAACTTCATGAGCCTAGTCCTCTAGGAACCTCATGAACCTTTAATCCACATCCGAAGGAACTTCATGAGTCTAGTCCTTTAGGAACCTCATGAATCTTAAATGAATTTCAAAGAAATGACATGAGCCTAGTTCTCTAGGAACCTCATGAATCTTAAATACAAATCCAATGGAACTTCATGAGCCTAGTCCTCTAGGTACCTCATGAACCTTAAATCCAAATCCAAAGGAACTCCATGCGCCTAGTCCTCTAGGAACCTCATTAACCTTTAATCCAAATGCAAAGGAACTTCATGATGAGCCTAGTCCTCTAGGAACCTCATGAACCTTAAATCCATATCCAAAGGAACTTTATGAGCCTAGTCCTCTAGGAACCTCATGAATATTAAATCCAAATCCAAATGAACATCATGAGCCTAGTCCTCTAGGAACCTCATGATCTTTTAATCCAAATCCGATTGAACTTCATGAGCCTACTCCTGTAGGAACCACATTAACCTTAAATCCAAATCCAAAGGAACTTCATGAGCCTAGTCCTCTAGGAACCTCATGAACCTTAAATACAAATCCAATGGAACTTCATGAGCCTAGTCCTCTACGAACCTCATAAACCTTAAATCCAAATCCAATGGAACTTCATGAGCCTAGTCCTCTAAGAAACTCATAAACCTTAAATCCAAAACCAATGGAACTTCATGAGCCTAGTCCTCTAGGAACCTCATAAACCTTAAATCCAAAACCAATGGAACTTCATGAGCCGAGTCCTGTGGGAACCACATTAACCTTAAATTCAAATCCAAAGGAACTTCATGAGCCTAGTCCTCTAGGAACCTCATGAACCTTAAATACAAATCCAATGGAACTTCATGAGCCTAGTCCTCTAGGAACCTCATAAACCTTAAATCCAAATCCAATGGAACTTCATGAGCCTAGTCCTCTAAGAACCTCATAAACCTTAAATCCAAAACCAATGGTACTTCATGAGCCTAGTCCTCTAGGAACCTCATAAACCTTAAATCCAAAACCAATGGAACATCATGAGCCTAGTCCTGTAGGAACCACATTAACCTTAAATCCAAATCCAAAGGAACTTCATGAGCCTAGTCCTCTAGGAACCTCATGAACCTTAAATACAAATCCAATGGATCTTCATGAGCCTAGTCCTCTAGGTACCTCGTGAACCTAAAATCCAAATCCAAAGGAACTCCATGCGCCTAGTCCTCTAGGAACCTCATGAACCTTTAATCTAAATCCAAAGGAACTTCATGATGAGCCTAGTTCTCTAGGAACCTCATGAACCTTAAATCCATATCCAAAGGAACTTTATGAGCCTAGTCCTCTAGGAACCTCATGAACCTTTAATCCAAATCCGAAGGAACTTCATGAGCTTAGTCCTCTAGGAACCTCATGAATGAACCTTTAATCCAAATCCGAAGAAACTTTATAAGCCTAGTTCTCTAGGAACTCCATGAACATTTAATCCAAATCCAAGCGAACTTCATGAGCCTAGTCCTCTAGGAACCTCATGAACCTTAAATCCAAATCCATTGGAACTTCATGATACTAGTCCTATCCAAATCTAATGGAACTTCATGAGCCTAGTCCTCTGGCTACCTCATGAACCTTAAATCCAAATCCAATGGAACTTCATGAGCCTACTCCTCTAGGAACCTCATGAACCTTAAATACAAATCCAATGGAACTTCATGAGCCTAGTCATCTAGGAACCTCATAAACCTTAAATCCAAATCCAATGGAACTTCATGAGCCTAGTCCTCTAGGTACCTAATGAACCTTTAATCCAAATCCGAAGGAACTTCATGAGTCTAGTCCTTTAGGAACCTCATGAATCTTAAATGAAATTCAAAGAAATGACATGAGCCTAGTTCTCTAGGAACCTCATGAACCTGTAATCTAAATTCAATGGAACTTCATGAGCCTAGTCCTCTAGGAACCTCATGAACCTGTAATCTAAATTCGAAGGAACTTTATGAGCCTAGTCCTCTAGGAACCTCATGAACCTGTAATCTAAATTCGAAGGAACTTCATGAGCCTAGTTTTGTAGGAACCTCATTAACCTTAAATCCAAATCCAAAGGAACCTCATGAGCCTAGTCCTCTAGGAACCTCATGAACCTTAACTCCATATCCAAAGGAACTTTATGAGCCTAGTCCTCAAGGAACCTCATAAACCTTTAATCCAAATCCGAAGGAACTTCATGAGCTTAGTCCTCTAGGAACCTCATGAATGAACCTTTAATCCAAATCCGAAGAAACTTCATGAGCCTAGTTCTCTAGGAACTCCATGAACATTTAATCTAAATCCAAGAGAACTTCATGAGCCTATTCCTCTAGGAACCTCATGAACTTTAAATCCAAATCCAATGGAACTTCATGATACTAGTCCTATCCAAATCCAATGGAACTTCATGAGCCTAGTCCTCTGGGTACCTCATGAACCTTAAATCCAAATCTAAAGGAACTTCATGAGCCTAGTCCTCTAGGAACCTTATGAACCTGTAATCTAAATTCGAAGGAACTTCATGAGCCTAGTTACGTAGGAACCTCATTAACCTTAAATCCAAATCCAAAGGAACATCATGAGCTTAGTCCTCTAGGAACCTCGTGAACCTTAAATACAAATCCAATGGAACTTCATGAGCCTAGTCATCTAGGAACCTCATAAACCTTAAATCCAAATCCAATGGAACTTCATGAGCCTAGTCCTCTAGGTACCTCATGAACCTTTAATCCAAATCCGAAGGAACTTCATGAGTCTAGTCCTTTAGGAACGTCATGAATCTTAAATGAAATTCAAAGAAATGACATGAGCCTAGTTCTCTAGGAATCTCATGAACCTGTAATCCAAATACAACGGAACTTAATGAGCCTAGTCCTCTAGGAACCTCATGATCCTTAAATACAAATTCAATGGAACTTCATGAGCCTAGTCCTCTAGGAACCTCTTAAACCTTAAATCCAAATCTAATCAAACATCATGAGCCAAGTCCTCTAGGTACCTCATGAACATTAAATCCAAATCCAAAGGAACTTCATGAGCCTAGTCCTCTAGGAACCTCATGATCTTTTAATCCAAATCTGATTGAACTTCATGAGCCTAGTCCTGTAGGAACCACATTAACCTTAAATCCAAATCCAAAGGAACTTCATGAGCCTAGTCCTCTAGGAACCTCATGAACCTTAAATACAAATCCAATGGAACTTCATGAGCCTAGTCCTCTAGGAACCTCATAAACCTTAAACCCAAATCCAATGGAACTTCATGAGCCTAGTCCTCTAAGAACCTCATAAACCTTAAATCCAAAACCAATGGAACTTCATGAGCCTAGTCCTCTAGGTACCTCATGAACCTTTAATCCAAATCCGAAGGAACTTCATGAGTCTAGTCCTTTAGGAACCTCATGAATCTTAAATGAAATTCAAAGAAATGATATGAGCCTAGTTCTCTAGGAACCTCATGAACCTTTAATCCAAATGCAAAGGAACTTCATGATGAGCCTAGTCCTCTAGGAACCTCATGAACCTTTAATCCAAATCAAGGAACTTCATGAGCTTAGTCCTCTAGGAACCTCATGAATGAACCTTTAATCCAAATCCGAAGAAACTTTATAAGCCTAGCTCTCTAGGAACTCCATGAACATTTAATCCAAATCCAAGAGAACTTCATGAGCCTAGTCCTCTAGGAACCTCATGAACCTTAAATCCAAATCCAATGGAACTTCATGATACTAGTCCTATCCAAATCTAATGGAACTTCATGAGCCTAGTCCTCTGGGTACCTCATGAACCTTAAATCCAAATCCAAAGGAACTTCATGAGCCTACTCCTCTAGGAACCTCATGAACCGTAAATACAAATCCAATGGAACTTCATGAGCCTAGTCATCTAGGAACCTCATAAACCTTAAATCCAAATCCAATGGAACTTCATGAGCCTAGTCCTCTAGGTACCTCATGAACCTTTAATCCAAATCCGAAGGAACTTCATGAGTCTAGTCCTTTAGGAACCTCATGAATCTTAAATGAAATGCAAAGAAATGACATGAGCCTAGTTCTCTAGGAACCTCATGAACCTGTAATCTAAATTCAATGGAACTTCATGAGCCTAGTCCTCTAGGAACCTCATGAACCTTAAATACAAATCCAATGGAACTTCATGAGCCTAGTCCTCTAGGAACCTCTTAAACCTTAAATCCAAATCTAATGGAACATCATTAGCCAAGTCCTCTAGGTACCTCATGAACATTAAATCCAAAATCAAAGGAACTTCATGAGCTTAGTCCTCTAGGAACCTCATTATCTATTAATCCAAATCCGAATGAACTTCATGAGCCTAGTCCTGTAGGAACCTCATTAACCTTAAATCCAAATCCAAAGGAACTTCATGAGCCTAGTCCTCTAGGAACCTCATGAACCTTAAATACAAATCCAATGGAACTTCATGAGCCTAGTCCTCTAGGAACCTCATAAACCTTAAATCCAAATCCAATGGAACTTCATGAGCCTTGTCCTATAGGAACCTTGTAACCCTTTAATCTAAATCTGAATGAAATTCATGAGCCTAATCTACTAGGAACCCCATGAACTTTTAATCCAAATCCAAAAAAACTTCATGAGCCTAGTCCTCTATGAACCTCATGAACCTTAAATCCAAACTCAAAGGAACTTCTTGAGTCTAGTCCTATAAGAACCTTATGAACCTTATATCCAAATTGAATGGAACTTCATGAGCATAGTCCTTTAGCAACCTCATGAACCTTAAATCCAAATCAAAGGAACTTCGTGGGCCTAGTCCTTTAGGAACCTCATGAACCTTAAATCCATATCCAAAGGAACTTTATGAGCCTAGTCCTCAACGAACCTCATAAACCTTTAATCCAAACCCGAAGGAACTTCATGAGCTTAGTCCTCTAGGAACCTCATGAATGAACCTTTAATCCAAATCCGAAGAAATTTCATGAGCCTAGTTCTCTAGGAACTCCATGAACATTTAATCCAAATCCAAGAGAACTTCATGTGCTTAGTCCTCTAGGAACCTCATGAACCTTAAATCCAAATCCAATGGAACTTCATGATACTAGTCCTATCCAAATCCAATGGAACTTCATGAGCCTAGTCCTCTGGGTACCTCATGAACCTTAAATCCAAATCCAAAGGAACTTCATGAGCCTACTCCTCTACTAACGTTATGAACCTTTAATTCAAATCCAAAGGAACTTCATGAGTCTAGTCCTCTAGGAACCTCATGAACCTGTAATCTAAATTCGAAGGAACTTCATGAGCCTAGTTCTGTAGGAACCTCATTAACCTTAAATCCAAATCCAAAGGAACATCATGAGCCTAGTCCTCTAGGAACCTCATGAACCTTTAATCTAAATCCAAAGGAACTTCATGATGAGCCTAGTCCTCTAGGAACCTCATGAACCTTAACTCCATATCCAAAGGAACTTTATGAGCCTAGTCCTCAAGGAACCTCATAAACCTTTAATCCAAATTCGAAGGAACTTCATGAGCTTAGTCCTCTAGGAACCTCATGAATGAACCTTTAATCCAAATCCGAAAAAACTTCATGAGCCTAGTTCTCTAGAAACTCCATGAACATTTAATCTAAATCCAAGAGAACTTCATGAGCCTAGTCCTCTAGGAACCTCATGAACCTTAAATCCAAATCCAATGGAACATCATGATACTAGTCCTATCCAAATCCAATGGAACTTCATGAGCATAGTCCGTTGGGTACCTCATTGACCTTAAATCCAAATCCAAAGGAACATCATGAGCCTAGTCCTCTAGGAACCTCATGAACCTTAAATACAAATCCAATTGAACTTCATGAGCCTAGTCATCTAGGAACCTCATAAACCTTAAATCCAAATCCAATGGAACTTCATGAGCCTTGTCCTATAGGAACCTTGTAACCCTTTAATCTAAATCTTAATGAAATTCATGAGCCTAATCCACTAGGAACCCCATGAACTTTTAATCCAAATCCAAAAAAAACTTCCTGAGCCTAGTCCTCTATGAACCTCATGAAACTTAAATCCAAACTCAAAGGAACTTCTTGAGTCTAGTCCTATAAGAACCTCATGAACCTTATATCCAAATTGAATGGAACTTCATGAGCATAGTCCTTTAGGAACCTCATGAACCTTAAATCCAAATCAATGGAACTTCATGAGCCTAGTCCTCTAGGAACCTCTTAAACCTTAAATCCAAATCTAATGGAACATCATGAGCCAAGTCCTCTAGGTACCTCATGAACATTAAATCCAAAATCAAAGGAACTTCATGAGCCTAGTCCTCTAGGAACCTCATGATATATTAATCCAAATCCGAATGAACTTCATGAGCCTAGTCCTGTAGGAACCTCATTAACATTAAATCCAAATCCAAAGGAACTTCATGAGCCTAGTCCTCTAGGAACCTCATGAACCTTAAATCCAAACTCAAAGGAACTTCTTGAGTCTAGTCCTATAAGAACCTTATGAACCTTATATCCAAATTGAATGGAACTTCATGAGCATAGTCCTTTAGCAACCTTATGAACCTTAAATCCAAATCAAAGGAACTTCGTGGGCCTAGTCCTTTAGGAACCTCATGAACCTTAAATCCATATCCAAAGGAACTTTATGAGCCTAGTCCTCAACGAACCTCATAAACCTTTAATCCAAACCCGAAGGAACTTCATGAGCTTAGTCCTCTAGGAACCTCATGAATGAACCTTTAATCCAAATCCGAAGAAATTTCATGAGCCTAGTTCTCTAGGAACTCCATGAACATTTAATCCAAATCCAAGAGAACTTCATGTGCTTAGTCCTCTAGGAACCTCATGAACCTTAAATCCAAATCCAATGGAACTTCATGATACTAGTCCTATCCAAATCCAATGGAACTTCATGAGCCTAGTCCTCTGGGTACCTCATGAACCTTAAATCCAAATCCAAAGGAACTTCATGAGCCTACTCCTCTACTAACGTTATGAACCTTTAATTCAAATCCAAAGGAACTTCATGAGTCTAGTCCTCTAGGAACCTCATGAACCTGTAATCTAAATTCGAAGGAACTTCATGAGCCTAGTTCTGTAGGAACCTCATTAACCTTAAATCCAAATCCAAAGGAACATCATGAGCCTAGTCCTCTAGGAACCTCATGAACCTTTAATCCAAATCCAAAGGAACTTCATGATGAGCCTAGTCCTCTAGGAACCTCATGAACCTTAACTCCATATCCAAAGGAACTTTATGAGCCTAGTCCTCAAGGAACCTCATAAACCTTTAATCCAAATTCGAAGGAACTTCATGAGCTTAGTCCTCTAGGAACCTCATGAATGAACCTTTAATCCAAATCCGAAAAAACTTCATGAGCCTAGTTCTCTAGAAACTCCATGAACATTTAATCTAAATCCAAGAGAACTTCATGAGCCTAGTCCTCTAGGAACCTCATGAACCTTAAATCCAAATCCAATGGAACATCATGATACTAGTCCTATCCAAATCCAATGGAACTTCATGAGCCTAGTCCGTTGGGTACCTCATTGACCTTAAATCCAAATCCAAAGGAACATCATGAGCCTAGTCCTCTAGGAACCTCATGAACCTTAAATACAAATCCAATGGAACTTCATGAGCCTAGTCATCTAGGAACCTCATAAACCTTAAATCCAAATCCAATGGAACTTCATGAGCCTTGTCCTATAGGAACCTTGTAACCCTTTAATCTAAATCTTAATGAAATTCATGAGCCTAATCCACTAGGAACCCCATGAACTTTTAATCCAAATCCAAAAAAAACTTCCTGAGCCTAGTCCTCTATGAACCTCATGAAACTTAAATCCAAACTCAAAGGAACTTCTTGAGTCTAGTCCTATAAGAACCTCATGAACCTTATATCCAAATTGAATGGAACTTCATGAGCATAGTCCTTTAGGAACCTCATGAACCTTAAATCCAAATCAATGGAACTTCATGAGCCTAGTCCTCTAGGAACCTCTTAAACCTTAAATCCAAATCTAATGGAACATCATGAGCCAAGTCCTCTAGGTACCTCATGAACATTAAATCCAAAATCAAAGGAACTTCATGAGCCTAGTCCTCTAGGAACCTCATGATATATTAATCCAAATCCGAATGAACTTCATGAGCCTAGTCCTGTAGGAACCTCATTAACATTAAATCCAAATCCAAAGGAACTTCATGAGCCTAGTCCTCTAGGAACCTCATGAACCTTAAATCCAAACTCAAAGGAACTTCTTGAGTCTAGTCCTATAAGAACCTTATGAACCTTATATCCAAATTGAATGGAACTTCATGAGCATAGTCCTTTAGCAACCTTATGAACCTTAAATCCAAATCAAAGGAACTTCGTGGGCCTAGTCCTTTAGGAACCTCATGAACCTTAAATCCATATCCAAAGGAACTTTATGAGCCTAGTCCTCAACGAACCTCATAAACCTTTAATCCAAACCCGAAGGAACTTCATGAGCTTAGTCCTCTAGGAACCTCATGAATGAACCTTTAATCCAAATCCGAAGAAACTTCATGAGCCTAGTTCTCTAGGAACTCCATGAACATTTAATCCAAATCCAAGAGAACTTCATGTGCTTAGTCCTCTAGGAACCTCATGAACCTTAAATACAAATCCAATGAAACTTCATGATACTAGTCCTATCCAAATCCAATGGAACTTCATGAGCCTAGTCCTCTGGGTACCTCATGAACCTTAAATCCAAATCCAAAGGAACTTCATGAGCCTACTCCTCTACTAACGTTATGAACCTTTAATTCAAATCCAAAGGAACTTCATGAGTCTAGTCCTCTAGGAACCTCATGAACCTGTAATCTAAATTCGAAGGAACTTCATGAGCCTAGTCCTCTAGGAACCTCATGAACCTTTAATCCAAATCCAAAGGAACATCATGAGCCTAGTCCTCTAGGAACCTCGTGAACCTTTAATCCAAATCCAAAGGAACTTCATGAGCCTAGTCATCTAGGAACCTCATAAACCTTAAATCCAAATCCAATGGAACTTCATGAGCCTTGTCCTATAGGAACCTTGTAACCCTTTAATCTAAATCTTAATGAAATTCATGAGCCTAATCCACTAGGAACCCCATGAACTTTTAATCCAAATCCAAAAAAAAACTTCCTGAGCCTAGTCCTTTATAAACCTCATGAAACTTAAATCCAAACTCAAAGGAACTTCTTGAGTCTAGTCCTATAAGAACCTTATGAACCTTATATCCAAATTGAATGGAACTTCATGAGCATAGTCCTTTAGGAACCTCATGAACCTTAAATCCAAATCAAAGGAACTTCGTGGGCCTAGTCCGCTAGGAACCTCATGAACCTTAAATCCAAATCCAGTGGAACTTCATGAGCCTAGTCCTCTAAGAACCTCATAAACCTTAAATCCAAAACCAATGGATCTTGATGAGCCTAGTCCTCTAGGTACCTCATGAACCTTAAATCCAAATCCAAAGGAACTCCATGCGCCTAGTCCTCTAGGAACCTCATGAACCTTTAATCCAAATCCAAAGGAACTTCCTGATGAGCCTAGTCCTCTAGGAACCTCATGAACCTTAAATCCATATCCAAAGGAACTTTACGAGCCTAGTCCTCAAGGAACCTCATGAACCTTTAATCCAAACCCGAAGGAACTTCATGAGCTTAGTCCTCTAGGAACCTCATGAATGAACCTTTAATCCAAATCCGAAGAAACTTCATGAGCCTAGTTCTCTAGGAACTTCATGAACATTTAATCCAAATCCAAGAGAACTTCATGAGCCTAGTCCTCTAGGAACCTCATGAACCTTAAATCCAAATCCAGTGGAACTTCATGATACTAGTCCTATCCAAATCCAATGGAACTTCATGAGCCTAGTACTCTGGGTACCTCATGAACCTTAAATCCAAATCCAAAGGAACTTTATGAGCCTACTCCTCTACTAATGTTATGAACCTTTAATCCAAATTCAAAGGAACATAATGAGTCTAGTCCTCTAGGAACCTCATGAATCTTAAATGAAATTCAAAGGAACGACATGAGCCTAGTCCTCTAGGAACCTCATGAACCTATAATCTAAATTCGAAGGAACTTTATGAGCCTAGTCCTCTAGAAACCTCATGAACCTGTAATCTAAATTCGAAGGAACTTCATGAGCCTATTTCTGTAGGAACCTCATTAACCTTAAATCCAAATCCAAAGGAACATCATGAGCCTAGTCCTCTAGGAACCTCATGAACCTTAAATACAAATCCAATGGAACTTCATGAGCCTAGTCATCTAGGAACCTCATAAACCTTAAATCCAAATCCAATGGAACTTCATGAGCCTAGTCCTCTAGGTACCTCTTGAACCTTTAATCCAAATCCGAAGGAACTTCATGAGTCTAGTCCTTTAGGAACCTCATGAATCTTAAATGAAATTCAAAGAAATGACATGAGCCTAGTTCTCTAGGAACCTCATGAACCTGTAATCTAAATTCAACGGAACTTCATGAGCCTAGTCCTCTAGGAACCTCATGAACCTTAAATACAAATCCAATGGAACTTCATGAGCCTAGTCCTCTAGGAACCTCTTAAACCTTAAATCCAAATCTAATGGAACATCATGAGCCAAGTCCTCTAGGTACCTCATGAACATTAAATACAAAATCAAAGGAACTTCATGAGCCTAGTCCTCTAGGAACCTCATGATCTATTAATCCAATCCGAATGAACTTCATGAGCCTAGTCCTGTAGGAACCTCATTAACCTTAAATCCAAATCCAAAGGAACTTCATGAGCCTAGTCCTCTAGGAACCTCATGAACCTTAAATACAAATCCAATGGAACTTCATGAGCCTAGTCCTCTAGGAACCTCATAAACCTTAAATCCAAATCCAATGGAACTTCAGGAGCCTTGTCCTATAGGAACCTTGTAACCGTTTAATCTAAATCTGAATGAAATTCATGAGCCTAATCCACTAGGAACCCCATGAACTTTTAATCCAAATCCAAAAAAACTTCATGAGCCTAGTCCTCTATGAACCTCGTGAACCTTAAATCCAAACTCAAAGGAACTTCTTGAGTCTAGTCCTACAAGAACCTTATGAACCTTATATCCAAATTGAATGGAACTTCATGAGCCTAGTCCTTTAGGAACCTCATGAACCTTAAATCCAAATCAAAGGAACTTTGTGGGCCTAGTCCTCTAGGAACCTCATGAATCTTAAATCCAAATCCAATGGAACTTCATGAGCCTAGTCCTCTAAGAACCTCATAAACCTTAAATCCAAAACCAATGGAACTTCATGAGCCTAGTCCTCTAGGTACCTCATGAACCTTAAATCCAAATCCAAAGGAACTCCATGCGCCTAGTCCTCTAGGAACCTCATGAACCTTTAATCCATATCCAAAGGAACTTCATGATGAGCCTAGTCCTCTAGGAACCTCATGAACCTTAAATCCATATCCAAAGGAACTTTATGAGCCTAGTCCTCAAGGAACCTCATGAACCTTTAATCCAAATCCGAAGGAACCTCATGAGCTTAGTCCTCTAGGAACCTCATGAATGAACCTTTAATCCAAATCCGAAGAAACTTCATGAGCCTAGTTCTCTAGGAACTCCATGAACATTTAATCCAAATCCAAGAGAACTTCATGAGCCTAGTCCTCTGGGAACCCCATGAACCTTAAATCCAAATCCAATGGAACTTCATGATACTAGCCCTATCCAAATCCAATGGAACTTCATGAGCCCAGTCCTCTGGGTACCTCATAAACCTTAAATCCAAATCCAATGGAACTTCATGAGCCTAGTCCTCTAAGAACCTCATAAACCTTAAATCCAAAACCAATGGAATTTCATGAGCCTAGTCCTCTAGGTACCTCATGAACCTTTAATCCAAATCCGAAGGAACTTCATGAGTCTAGTCCTTTAAGAACCTCATGAATCTTAAATGAAATTCAAAGAAATGACATGAGCCTAGTTCTCTAGGAACCTCATGAACCTTAAATACAAATCCAATGGAACTTCATGAGCCTAGTCCTCTAGGTACCTCATGAACCTTAAATCCAAATCCAAAGGAACTCCATGCGCTTAGTCCTCTAGGAACCTCATGAACCTTTAATCCAAATGCAAAGGAACTTGATGATGAGCCTAGTCCTCTAGGAACCTCATGAACCTAAAATCCATATCCAAAGGAACTTTATGAGCCTAGTCCTCTAGGAACCTCATGAATGAACCTTTAATCCAAATCCGAAGAAACTTCATGAGCCTAGTTCTCTAGGAACTCCATGAACATTTATTCCAAATCCAAGAGAACTTCATGAGCCTAGTCCTCTAGGAACCTCATGAACCTTAAATCCAAATCGGTGGAACTTCATGATACTAGTCCTATCCAAATCCAATGGAACTTCATGAGCCTAGTCCTCTGGGTACCTCATGAACCTTAAATCCAAATCCAAAGGAACTTCATGAGCCTACTCCTCTACTAATGTTATGAACCTTTAATCCAAATTCATAAGAACTTCATGAGTCTAGTCCTCTAGGAACCTCATGAATCTTAAATGAAATTCAAAGGAACGACATGAGCCTAGTCCTCTAGGAACCTCATGAACCTATAATTTAAATTCGAAGGAACTTTATGAGCCTAGTCCTCTGGGAACCCCATGAACCTTAAATCCAAATCCAATGGAACTTCATGATACTAGCCCTATCCAAATCCAATGGAACTTCATGAGCCCAGTCCTCTGGGTACCTCATAAACCTTAAATCCAAATCCAATGGAACTTCATGAGCCTAGTCCTCTAAGAACCTCATAAACCTTAAATCCAAAACCAATGGAATTTCATGAGCCTAGTCCTCTAGGTACCTCATGAACCTTTAATCCAAATCCGAAGGAACTTCATGAGTCTAGTCCTTTAGGAACCTCATGAATCTTAAATGAAATTCAAAGAAATGACATGAGCCTAGTTCTCTAGGAACCTCATGAACCTTAAATACAAATCCAATGGAACTTCATGAGCCTAGTCCTCTAGGTACCTCATGAACCTTAAATCCAAATCCAAAGGAACTCCATGCGCTTAGTCCTCTAGGAACCTCATGAACCTTTAATCCAAATGCAAAGGAACTTGATGATGAGCCTAGTCCTCTAGGAACCCCATGAACCTAAAATCCATATCCAAAGGAACTTTATGAGCCTAGTCCTCTAGGAACCTCATGAATGAACCTTTAATCCAAATCCGAAGAAACTTCATGAGCCTAGTTCTCTAGGAACTCCATGAACATTTATTCCAAATCCAAGAGAACTTCA